>CM075860.1:23029273-23149273 GCA_037975125.1 Latrodectus hesperus
CTTGTTTACAGATGGCGCTCTCAGCGCTACGATGGGATTATTTCATATTTCCCAATGAACTCTATTAATAGTTATCATTTGATATCAAATTCAATTAATTGTAAAATAATAACCTTAATACAAATAATTTATCAGTAAAAGTAATAAAAAAATTTAATGAACAGTGGGCAGGCTAACAGTGAAATTCTTTATTGAAATTCGTTAGTGAAATTCTTTATTTTCTGAAATCGAATTCTTCCTTGAAAGATAGGTATTAATCTTCCACTGGTAGTCATGGTCCATCTAGAATTAATTTAAGAGCATCAGTATTCGAATTGTTAAAACTGTTTCCATTAAAATATCACTTTGCTTTGAATTGTTAGTGCAAATAGTATAGGAATAGCTTTTAATAAGACATATTTTATATTACTTTATGGTAAGCGAATTTATTCCGATATTGTTGACTTGCAAAACAAAATTAAATTTTTAAATCAAGAATATTTGCCCCTGACCATAACTCACCGATTTCGAAACGAATATTATAATTATACTAGAGATATATTAGAAATTAACTTATTGACACCAATTGTGAATTCCATAACTATTTGAGGTTGTTATAAGGCAGTTTAACATTCAC
Organism: Latrodectus hesperus; assembly: GCA_037975125.1. NCBI lineage: Eukaryota > Metazoa > Arthropoda > Arachnida > Araneae > Theridiidae > Latrodectus > Latrodectus hesperus. The sequence goes on from CM075860.1 coordinate 23,029,890, forward strand.
AGCATAACTGATTTCTGGTAGAACTTTTCATAGTGATTCATGTTCATGTGTTACAAGAGAGGTAACCCGAGAAACCAAGCAACAATCCATGACAGATGGGCTTGCAGAAATGCAAAATTTATCTCCCGTTGTTTTATAGAAGCAGGGGTAGAATCCAAAACCCAAACCAAATTAAAATGAGTATATTACAAGCAATTGCATAAAAGTTTCCAAACTTTCAAATATTTAATATTCCAGCAGGAAAATTACAGTGTGTGAAAGTAAGTTACGCATAAAATTTTCCCACCACCTCAGCATCAATAACTTCTGATTTGTTGTTGTTGAATGACCAGAAGTGCTAAACCAGGTCCATACCACTAAACACCTCCAAAAAATCCAGCACCATCAAAGGATCCTCGTATAAATCTTGCTTGGATAGTCCCAGGTACTCAAAGATGTCATCTGGCGTAGCTTGTTCGGCGAAACACTTGGAATAAGCCTCGAGAACCTTGGATTCCTCAGAAAAATTTAATGATCTGAGGTGACCACTTCGAAAGCAGGCGAGAGTAATTTGTTCCTGTTTTTCAAAGCCGTGGGACACCCAAACGAGAACAGTGATACCATTGATGCTCTGGAGGGTCAACCCATATGGTTTTAATCCTGCTTTTTACTTTTAAAAAGGTGAGAGGGGCCTCATAATCTTCCTCATTGGCGAAGGTGTCTGCAGATTCATTTTCATCTATGTCGACATGAGAAGGTCTCCACTCAAGATGAATGTCATTTTAAGTGGATTCCTTCTCTGTCGATTCTGATTTATTACTCTCTATAGACTACCGACAATGCTGCTTAGAATAATTTCAACACAAGGTAGTTTACATCCTAACGACCGAAGTCATTAATAAGGCATTTTAACCACCCCAGCGAAATTATCTTCCAGGATGACTTTACACAGAAAGCGGTACAGAATCATGTATCTCATGGAAGGAAACTTAGAAAATTCTCAAACACTCACGTGATTAGAATGTATCCAGAACGGCACCATTTATCTCCCTGGTTGTTCAACACTGGCTAGGATCTAATTTGGGACTGTACGATCTGAAGAACTGCATTTTACCCACTGGATCTTGTGATAATTCCTATACTCAGAGTTACTAACACAAGTAAGTAGCTATTCAGTCCCATAAAGGTTAGTAAAAATTGTTTTTTTTTTCATACAAAATACTTTTATGCTTACATTAACATTGAAATGTCCAAAACACAGCGGCATAGTTACTGACACAGGTGGAAATTGCAAATAGGATGTCGAAGTGGGTTGTGTTGTTACTTATGACACTAGGACAAGCCAAGCTCGTTAGCTTACAAGCTACGGAATTAAGTCATAAGGAGGAATTTTATGTTTAATTAGAGCACCACGAAAGCGAAAGTAAGACGGAGACTTCTTCCTAGATGGCACCACCAGAGGATCCACTCTTCAATTTTGACGTTGATCTGGAAAGGAAGGGAATTCTCTCCAGGCCATTACACCTATGGTGACTGCTCAATGACCGACCACAGGACTTTCGATTCCACAGATTTAAGGAGTACGTATATCGCATATATTCAGTGGATCTTTGGGGCATTGAGAATCGAATCCTGCCCTTCCGGACAGAAAACCATTGTCTGAACTACAAGGCTACCACGGGTTTAATTCATGATGAAATTCCATTGAAATGGTTACAAATTTGCAGTCGATTGATGATGTATTCAAGTATTTGAAGGATGCAAATTCACTAGTCATGCTGCTATAGTAATTCACTGCGTTATAGTTTCTTTTTTACGCACTTGTTTTACAAGGTCACTAGCATTAAGCTTGTTCAAGTTTGTGGCTTCAAAATATGATCATCACAATCACTGATTTTGAGCAAGAACTTTTTTTCTAACTTGGGAAAATCAATCTAACACCATTTCAAATATTCGTATACTTGGTATCTCCTTTTTTGTTATAATTTCATGTTAAAAGCTGTTTCCTATATTTGCTCAAATACCATATATACATCTTTTATTTTATGTCTCATAGAAGTAGAGTTAAATTCAATTATATTATGTTTGATGACCAACAATGATGGTTGGTTATTTTCTACAAATTTTAACATCCAGTTAACGAAACATTGTATGAAAATACTCCATACATTTTATTTTGATCTTTAAATTATAGTAAAATATTTTAATTTAAAAACTAATGCCAAAAATTGTTGTTTGAATATATTTTCAAAGAATAATTTTTGAAAATAATTTAATTTCTAAATAATGCCTCAATAGATATTTTAACTAATAAAAATGTTTTAAAATATTATTCACTTTATAATTATTTTAATAAAACAACCCAGAGGCAAAATAAAGAAAATTTGAAAATATCGATTCTTTTTTAAACTGATTAATCTCTTCAATTCTTTAGCTCGGAGAAATTGATAAATTGAACGTTTATTATAATTTTTTCAAAAAATAAAAACGGAACCTATCTAGTTAAATGAGACACACTTCTTTAGCAAGAGTTGTCATTAATTTGAAATTTTGGTTATTGTGTGACGTTTTTATTATTTGAATTGAAAATATATCTGTTTATGTATAAAAATTGTCACATATACTTTGAATGGGTAGTTAAAATTAATTATTTGGCAGTCATAACGAAAATTAATCAATCTCTAGCACATTTAATCTTGAATTTACTCTTAGGAAACAAATCCAATATATATTTTCCCAAGTATGGGGCAAAATGTTTTAATCGTAAAATTTGAATTTCCCAAAATGTGCAACAAAATATCAAACAAAATGAAATAATAAAAATATGAAAGTTTGAACCTTCAGAAGATGAATGTGTATTTAAATTTTTCGCAGTCTTGGTAAAGTCAAATCTTAAAAAAATGTCAAATCTTCAACAATTGGAAATATGATTTTTTTTGATGACAATCATTCCCAAATTTTATTTCTTATTAAAATCTTTTTCTTTTTTTTGCTAATAAAAACAAGTTTATCTCTATTTGGTGATTTCATATTCATTTTATATTTTCAACAACTTGCTTTTTTTTTAAAAGGTCATTGATGTTTTATTAATAATATTAATTATAAATACCATAAAGAATGGAGAATACAATTTAAATGGATAGTATCACTCAATTTAAGTAAATAGTTGTAACATTCATCATCATAATGAATATTCAATTCAGCTTAAATATAAGAATTTGTGAGAATATATTAAGTAGAAATTTTTTTAACAAATTTATGAGTTTTCAGTTTTATTTCGCTGATGAGTAAATGTATCTAAGCAAAGAAATTATATATTAATCTCAATATTTAAATAAATTACTCGTACATTTTGAATTCTTTATTATGTTGTAATGTAAATTAAAACATAATAGATTGTGAATTTTATGGAATAAAATAGAGGATTTTAAATAAATCAACCCTTACATTAATGTTAAATTAATTCTTTTTGAAATTAAAAATTAATGTATTTTTTACAAGCTAGGAAATTTTTTAGGATATAAATTTCCAACTTTCAAATTTGTTATGATTGATAAACGAAGGTTTCAAAACATAGAGAACGTGGAATATCTTGGATATACTTGCTAAATTATCTCATTTGTTTCAATTGATAACATTCAATATAAAAATTATTGCTGAAATAAATACTGAAATTTATAAATCATTATAAAATTTAATTTTCTGAAACTGTTAAATAAATCATACTTTAATATTAGTATTAAATGAATTCAATTGTATGCTAAGAATTAATAGTATTAAAAAAGGGAAGAAATATTTAAAGAAATAAATTGCAATGTTTTCAATTTCATTTTCGCTAATTAAGAAATATATAACATAGAGATTAAATTATGTACAAATTAATTAAATATTAAGACTCACGAAAATGATGATTTCTACTGTCCTGATCAACATCACGTGTAGGAAGCAGCATCGACATTTGTCTCATGAAAAATGCCTCAAAATGTATTACTTTTGAGAAAGGGGGTACTGACGGATATCATAGCATCTATCTTTAAGGAGCAAATCCAGTGAGTTATATATTCCAAAATTGACAATGTTTTTTTATGTGGAGGGTGAGGGGTGACAGGTTGGAATGGTGTTCAACCTGGTAGACCCAGAAAAATAGAGATAGAGACCAAAAAGAGCTTTGCAAGGAAATTCAGAATAACGAAACCAAATCAATATCTACTTCTCCACGTGTTCCCAGTAGCATCCAGAATTGTTATTCAGAAAAATGCCATCCGAAAGCGAATTTGCTTGGTTCATCAATCGAGCTATCACTCATATTTCTTGGATTAAAAACCCGCACTGCATGGTCAATGTGGTGCTAGGGACGTTGACATTGGACCTTAGAAAAGTGGAAACGTGCTCTCTGGAATGAATTCAGGTTGAAGTTCCACCAATTGGATGACAAAGACAAGCGCTGGCCTTGAGAAAGTCCTTTGCCAGAATGCATTGGGCCATAAAATAAGTAGGATGGAGAGGGATTTGTTGCCAGGGGATCCGTCCTATTGAAGAAAATATGTACTGAAATGTAATTTGTTCCAATGAACCTCTTTCTTTGACATGTGTCACAGCTATAGGCTTGAAAGTCCAACATTGTTTTCATTTTTAGTCCTCAACTATGTAGTCGAGTTCTGGATCTCAGCGGGCGCCTGGCACTTCATGCGAGGTGTTTGTTTCTCTATTTTGAAGAGGGGGTGGAACCTGATAACCGATAGGTACAGACCAGAACCTCCTCTTCTCGTTGTTGTTGTTGTTATTGAAGAAAATATGTGCTTCTTAAGTTATGAAACTTTTGCTATTTGGGTCATTATTACTTCTGTGGTGAGAAGACCATTTGTCATGTTCGATGACCACCATTCATTAGTACCTAACAATAAAGTGATCCGATTGTACTGTCCTGCCCAGAGTTTTTATACCTCTCTTATTATATTATTATCTAAAAAGTTATAAAAACAATAGTAAAATTTATGCCATAAACTAGGACAGTTAGTTTAACTTTTTAAATAATCAATCACTATTTTAATATTAAATGGGTTTAAATAAAATGTTAAGAGCTATTTTAATTCAACTGAAAATTAGCAATATATTAAGGAATTATTTTTAAATTATTTTATTAAGTTTCCTTTTATTATAATTCTCTGATTGAATATTACATAAACATTTTGAAAACATAATGTATATAATACATATATAACACATTATTGAATACTTATTGTTATATAAATTCCTGAATATTACAGTGAAATATAATTGTGATAAAAGTTCTAAATACTTTACATTAAATATGTATATAATAGATTTCAATAAAGAAATTCTTAAATTGACTTACTGTAAATAGTAGTGCTAAAAAATGCTAATTTTAAACTAAAAACTAAAATTTCAAAATTAGTGCTAAGATCAATTTTTTTAAGTTATACCCATTGATAGTTTATGTAACTAAATATGATAAATTTAAAATCACTAAAATTTTTAAGTACTTATTTATTAAAACACATTATATTACATTGAAATACATAAAAAGTAAATAAAAGTTTAAATTTATAGTATGTTTTCTTTCATTTCGGTAATAAAATAATACTTTGTTATGTCTAAAAAAGCTAAGCAAAATTTCCTCTTTATCTTGAAATACTTTACCTTTCTTAAATTGAGATCAATTAAACTGAAACTAACTGATTTGTATCTCGTGACGAATATACTACCCTATGTTTAGTCATTAACTAAATGGTAAAGTTAGTTACTTAATATAAGATTAAATAAATGAAGTTAATATACGAGGAATTTGTCTTCATTAGGAAGCTCTAAAAGTTATTACTTCAATATGAAGAAAAGCAATGATCATTGATTAAAAACATAAAAAATAATAATAATCTATCGAAAATAGTATCAGTTTCCTCAGAACTTCATCGAATTACGATTTATGTTACAAACAAGAGTAATTACTGGCATTTGTTACCTTCATTTAATTTAGAAAAAAGCCACATGATTCGTTAATGTTTTCTTTTAACCCATTTACAGAAAACGCAATTAAAGAATAAACCCATTTTTTTCATCTGAAATTCATTTTGAATCAGTGGACGATTTGAAAAAGGTTTAATTTTGTTCCCGGGGCAAATTGAAATTAACGGGCACGAAATTAAAGAAAGGTAATAATATTCAATTTAATCTTGGCCACAAAATAATTGAATGAAAAATTACTCAAACAAAAAATATATAATCATATTTATGGTTTTATGCGAGCATTTTAGAAGTAATTACTTATCATTACTACTTGCTGATAAATGTTGCTGAGGTACGGGGCTTTTATTATAGCTACTGTATATTGCTTCATGTTTTCGCGGTTGCAGTTTTATAAATCATATATTAAATTGGGTTTTCATATAAATAGTTTACTTTGAATTTTGAAGTTCAAAATGATTGAAAAACTAGAAAGAATAATTGCTTCAAATAATGATGTTTTACAGTGAATCATTATATAAATGATTAAAAATACTTCACAACACATTTTATAAATACTTCATAACACATTTTATATTTTCTATTCAAAAGAGAACACATTTTATAAAATTCATAGACATTAGTGAAAATATTTAATGATCATTTAGGCAATAAAATTAGTTTTAATTGCTTTCACTCATACACAAAATAGATGCCACTCAACTAGTCTAGAGGTCAGCGTTCCGGACTGCGGATAAGAAGGTCCTGGGTTCGAATCCCGGCTTGGGCATGGATGTATTTTTTTCTATCTATCCTGTCTTTGTCCTTTCCTTGTATGAATGAGGTGTGAACGGTTGCCTACCCTATAAACGGGTCCCTATGGCATGTGTGTAGAGCAAAGTCGTACTTTCACCTTCAAGGTGCTCTGATTAAAACGAAAGACGCTTCCTATTGACTTAAATTCGCATAGACAAGGCATAGCGAGCTTGGCTTGTCCAAGTGTCATAAGTAACAACAACAAAATAGATAAATATATAAAATTTTAACTACATAATATTAATAAAAAATTATGATATAACTTTTAACTGTATAATATTAATATCAAAGCAGTTTAACTTTTTATTATTTATTTTAAAATGGAGCTAAGTAATGATTAGTATTTCTAAAATCTTTAGCACTTCTAACCTTTAAAATGTACAAATATCATAAAAATATTTTAATATAAAAATACATGAAATTTCAACTTTGCAATTTTGTGGAGAATTTGTTATATAGATTCTGTAGTTTAATGTAAAGGTGGCTTAAAATATCGGTTAATAATGTAAGATAGAGCCGACCAACTTGTATAGTGGTCAGCGTGCCTGACTACGGATAGGGAGGTCCTGGGTTCGAATCCCGGTTCGGGCATGGATGTACTTTCTATCTATCCTGTCTTTGTCCTTTCTATGTTTGAATGAGGTGTGAATGGTTGCCTACCCTATAAACGGGTCCCTATGGCATGTGTGTAGAGCAAAGTCGTACTTTCACCTTCATGGTGCTCTAATTAAAACGAAAGACGCTCCCTTTCGACTTAAATTCGCATAGCCTGAGGTATAGCGAGTTTGACTTGCCCAAGTGTCATTAGAAACAACAACAACAATATAAGATAGTGATACGGCCAACAAAAATGTGCTTATAATTTTTTTATTTATAATGGTAAGACAAAATACCCCAATGTTGGTAAATTAGAACAGAATATTAGTACATCGAAATTTTTTAAAACGATAAAATACTTCGGTCATTATTAAAAGCCCTGCCAGTATCGAAAGATTTTGGAGTCTTAAGCAAGAAGTGCACTACAACGACGTATTTCGCTCCATTCATTTTGGCCCAAAGAATAAAGAGGGAGCAAAACTTCCAATGCGGTGAAGCTGCTCTTAAAGGGAATCTTGAACAGTGAGTAACCTAAAATAGGTATCTCCATCAGGTCGCTGATAATCTAATAAACTAGCGACATTTTCCATTGCTTCCACTGAATTTCGCCTATTATTTTACAGCCTAGGTAGCCTAGTGGTTAGGGCATCAGCCTTCCGTTCGCAAGGGTAGGGTTCGATACCTAATCACACCGAAGACCCACCCAGTACATGCTCGTTAAGTATATGAAATCGAAAGTCCTGTGGTCGATATTTGAGCGCGGGGTTCAATTCCCAATGCCGCCAAAGGCCCACCGAGCGCATGCGATATACGTAGTCTTCACATCTGTGTAATCAAATGTCCTATGGTCGGTTGTTGAGCAGTTACCATGGGTGTAATGGTCTGGAGTACATTTTCCTTCCTCTCCAAATCAATGTTAAAATTGAGGGAGTAGATCCTTTGGTGGTGCCATTTATAGGAGAATTTGAAGAACAAAGTCGTATTTTCACCTTCGTCGGGCCCATGTTAAACGAAAGACGCTTCCTACTGGTTTAAATTTACGTAGCCAACGTCATAGTGAGCTTGGCCTGTCCAAGTTTCATAAGTAACAAAAACAACAACCTTATATTCGTTTTAGCTACTGCGTGCGTTTAACAGATTGTCTTATGTTTAATTTCATGGTAAGGTTCAATATATGACATTCATGAATATTTCGGTTGTGCTAGCATTGCGATTTTTCTAGAGAGGGAATCCACCTTTAGATTTCCAAACATTCGCAAAATGAATTGCTTAGTTAAATACGGATTTTCTTAAATTCAAACTACGTAATATTATAAAAGTTGCTGTATAATTTTTACTACTACATCTAGTTAATCTTGATAAATTTAATGATTGAAAGCAGCAATAATAACTTAAAATGTATTCGTAACAGGAATTATCTTAATTAAAGCAAATGTAAAATTCTTTCTGTATAATATATAAGTTGCTGCAGCCCCGAAGGGTTGTGTTTGATTCCCAATGTCGCCAAAAAGCCACCGAATACAAGCGATATACGTGCTCGTTAAATCTGGGGAACCGAAAGTTCTGTGGATGGTCGATGAACAATTACCGTGGGTGTAATAATTTGGAGGTAATTTCATCCTTCATCAAATCAAAGTCAAAATTGAGGAGTGAATCATCTGGTGATGGAGAAGTGTCAGAGCCAATCGGTACTTTCATCCAGGTGCAAACGCAGAATTTCAATGACTGAGTGGCTTTGCTTTCTTCTTTTACATTAAGAAATGTGCAAATTTAAAATAATAGTTGAGGTAATAATTAAGATAATAGATATAGGTAATAGAGAATAACATATATATATATATATATATATATATATATATATATATATATATATATATATATATATATATATATATATATATATATATATTGTTTTATTACAACTTCCTTAGATTAAATTAAATTAAAAGACCTCATTTTCAATGGCTAATGTCTTTGTCTAGTGACAGTACCTTGTTCTTCAGCAGAAAACTGTTGGGTTCAATTCCTTCTACTGTTTATCAGTGAGTAATAGTTGCACTTTTGTATTTTTGAAAAAAATATTCATAAGGCTGGGGTTTTTGGTGATTTTCTTTTCTTTCATTGCCCCGCACTAATGCAGTTCATAATATAAGAAAAGTCTACGTTGTTGGTCAATCTAAACGTGCCATCAAATTGCTAAATTGTAGAAGATATGACTTGAGAATCATAGAAAAATTTGATCATGAATAAAGTTGGTAAATATGGAATTTCTGCTGTCTTAGCTTTAATTCATTTTCAACTACTTAATATCCACCTTAAACAGCAACGCTATGACTAAGCATAAATTCATTTCAATTTAACAAATAAGTGCTTTTCAGGTAAGCAGCTCCTTTCTTTCTAAGCAATTGAAATTTCTGAAGATATAGTTTTTGCAGTACCAATTGCTCCACAGTAAAGTGTAACGAGTTCAAATGAAAAAGACCAGTAACAATATGACTGAATTCTAGTAAGGAATAATAGACAAACACAAATGTTAGCCAATAGCAGAGCAGATTTTATTGAAAAGAACCGAATATATACATTTTGAGAATAGTCAATAGACACTAGAGATTTCCCCAATATTTTTTTGTATACACCCCTTATCATTAAATAAAAAGTTATTTTCGTCATATACATGCTTTCGCATTTTCTTTTGTGATATAATTTAAATTATACTAAATAATTACATAAGAAAAGCATAAAGATAATAATTACATTAAGTAAGTAGATAAAAAATAAAGAAACATGATAAGTTAGTATTCACAGTTTATTTCTATTTCTATACTATTTTATAAATTCACTATCCACCTCGTGGAATACTATATTTTATTAAAAATACTGCATTTTTGAAATTTATCAAATTTATAATGCATTTTTAAATTTTAATGTACAAATAAAAATGTTCACAAGTGTTTTAATTGGCTATTTGACAAAATAGATCATGATAGAGCACAACTCAGGACTAAATGATAGAGCTATAGACTTGAAGTTCACTAGAATCTGAAACTTGTCATGGTTAAGTAAAAATGATTCCAGAATCAAGTTGACAACGAAATTCGTAGGTCAAGAAAAACACCTATGATAATCAAGACAAGATAATTCTATCTTTTGAAATGGCACCCATGCACGAACGTGTGACATTCTATTAAATACTTTGGTATATGACACAAAAATAATCCGTCCTTCTTAAATTATGAAATGCGCCAGTGATATCAAAGACTTCAATAAATGTCCCCTGGCTTTTTCTTCTTTGTTCATTTGTTCTTCACGGTATCTCTGACTGCAATGAAATATATACAAGCGTATACTATTATGTATTCAATTATATGAACTTGAACAAAAATGTTCTTGAATGAAATATGACAATAACTTACATTTACTCATAAGTTATAGAATTCACTGCGTCATACCTACAGTCACATTAACGTGACCACCTGTCAAAAGCCAGAATAACCATCTTTTATAGCGCGGACTGGTGCGATATGTACCAGAAGATAATCAATTAGACTCCTGATGCAGTTCACTGGAATTTTGATTCATGCTGACTCCAGTGCCATAGCCACCTGCGCCAGATTCTGCGGCATCGAGACGGTCCCACAGATTCTCGATTGAAATTAAGTCGGATGAATTTGCTCGTCAGAGGAGAACTGTAAACTCATCATTATACTCTTCGAACCACGCACGCACACCGCCAGCTGTATGGCATCTCGCATATCACAAATATTGGCATATGATGCTCAGCTTGTCTCGCAAGACAAGTCTCATGCGATCATCTACGAACTTGTGGACTGCCTTATTTAATTAATTCTGTTTCGGACCATCTTATTTTGGTCTGATGCGATTCTCGTGAGATGTTCAGCTTGTCATTTGACCTTTGCGACCACCTGAACCTTGGCTTCGGCCTTGTGGTGCGCCTCTTGACTGGATTACGCAACGACGTTCACTCACCGCATACCTTCGGGTGGGTCGGTGTTCCATTAAGTTCTTGTCTCGCAAGACAAGTCTCATGCTATCATCTACGAATTTTCAGATATCGTTTCTAACATTTCTTCGCATATAAAATTCTGTTGAGTAGAGTAAACTAAACAAAATTTCCGGTAAATCAAATATTGTCGCCGAGATTTTATTTCAACAGTGTGTCTGCTGTGGGTTGCTTTTTTTCAGCTATTATCTTGCAGAATATGTGTGGAGATAAAAAACAATAAAATGTGTAATAAATTCCTTGCGTTCATCGATTCCATTATACGGGTCTACCCGCAAAAAAAATCTGACCCGGAGCAGGCAGTAGCGGCTTCAATGGCAAAATAGGAGATGGAGATAGGTATTTATATTGTTCATTATTTACATAATAATTATAAATAAATTAAATGGTCTTCATGAAATGAATTTCTTATGAATATTTACCGACTTAAATTCATTAATATAAAATTTAATTAAAAATATTTTTGGATAATTTAACATATTAACTTTATTTCTTTACCATTGATGTTTGAAATCTATAAATTGGCGTTTTTTGTTAATTTAGTAAAATTAGTTGAGCATATTGATTGATAACAACAATGTATGAAATATTTGTCACTATTTCAGCCATTCTCCTCCCCCCGTTTTTCCCCGCTCAGAAATTCGTCATACGGTCACCCTTGGCGACTTTGTGAAAATTTCGCCAAGGGTGACCGTACGGTAAAATTTTTCCGAATGTGATATGAAGGCAGGCAGCAGATTTGTTCACAAGTCGGATGTACGACACCGTCTCAATACCGTGTGCTGTGGATGAAGCGTTATCTGACGTCATGGAATTTTATTCATGTTATCTGAAGTCATGTAATTCATCGTTATACAGTCACTCGTCACACGTATGACGTCATACGGCCTTGGCGACTTTTTGAAAATTTCGCCAAGGCTGACCGTACGGTAAAATTTTACCCATACAAATTCCAGACTTTCTTCGCTGATGAATAGCAGTCAGCATAGGTGCATGAGCCAGACGTCTGCTTCGGAGGCCCAGAATCCGCAACATTTGCTGAAGAGTAGTTTAGGAGATTTTGGAGATTTTGTTTTGTGGTCCCCTGGCTCATCTGGATGGTCAGTTTCTCAAAGGTAGCACGTTTTATCGCAGCACGTGATCTCCTCAACCGTCGCTTATCTCTTTTACTTACGGCCCGAAGAGCACCACATTTTCTCTTCACTGATTTCGGAGAGTCCCACTTTCTTATACATGATACACTCTTACAACGGTGGTGCGCGACAGTTCACCAACTTAGCCATTTCCAAAATGTTTCCATAGTTGTTCCGAATGCCAATGCATTTTTACTCGTCAGATAAATCGCTCCGTTTCTGCATTATGCTAATGATTGCAATGTTTTCCGAAGCAATGGCACACTCTATATATGCACTGAGACCAGCTTTCTGGGATTGGTTATTTAACATCGATGTTGAAAATACATGGTGATTACATTGGTGGGACAGGACTTAGTAACATTTTATATTTCATTATTTTTTTAATGTAAATATGTATACAAACCAACCTAAATATCTTTCAATGAACTGATTTTGCTGCAAACATGATTTTTTTATACATCTAATATTTTTAAAAATAATGACTCGAATTTATGTTGTTGCTACTTACGACACTTGGACAAGCCAAGCACACTATGCCGTTAGATATGCGAGTTTAAGTCAGTAGGGTGCATTTTTCGCTTAACCAGAGAACTATGAAGGTAAAAGTACGACTTTGCTCTGAACTCCTCCGATAGATGGCACCACCAGAGGAGCCTCTCCCTTAATTTTGACACTAATCTGGAAGGTGAGGAAATTTTCTCCAGACCATTACATCCATAGTAACTGTTCAATGAGTGACCACAGGACTTTCTATTCTATAGATTTATAGCGACCACGCAAATCGCATGCACTCGGTGAACCTATGGCGTCATTGGGAATCGAAACCCACTCTTTCTGATGGAGGGCCGATGCCCTAACCACTAGCTTACCACGGTCCAATTATCCTGTATTAAACAAGTGATTCAAGATGACTCATTCGCAATATATTTCTTTAATATAAATATGCATTTATGACATTTATGTCAAACTTTAATTGTTAATACAAAACAATGCTTTTTAATAAAACATCGCTTTAGACGAATGTGTAACATGTTTATTAAAATGAATAGTTGTGAAAGATCATTCTTTTGTATTTTATTTTAACGAATTTAAAATAACGGAAATTTATTTAGTTCGTTACTAAACCGAGTTTTTTATTTTTTTTAAAGGAAAGTTCTAAAATATACAGCGAGGAGTCCGAGATTTCTGTTACTGCATAAGTTTATGAGAACACATTAATTAATTTATTTGTATAAGTTCAGAAAACTGTCAAAATTAAAAAAATTACATTCGTATTTAATAATTTTAAATGTATGTTAAAAGAAACAGCTTGAGAGAGAGAGAGAGAGAGAGAGCGAGAGAGATAGAATGAACTGTCGTAAATTTTATGTAAGATATTTTTGAGCAGATTGAGAAAGATAATATTTACATTAACTACAAATGAAATTGTAAAAAGATATAAAATGCATTTATTACTGAATTATTTGTTTCGGTGATAGGAAATTTCATATTTTTAAGTTTAGTTAATAATGATTCATCCGAGTTTGCACTTTCGTTATTTCATTATTTTAATCATTCTTATTTGCATAATTTGAATTCAATTCTGCTTGTATATAATTGCCACACAGTGTTTGAGAAACTTGTATTTTATTATTGTAAATCTGATTCTGAGAAACTATTTCCAAGAGTGACACGTTTAATTCATAAAGGACATAGAGTGTAATTCCCATCATGGTCTGCAACTAATTTCTCTACAGTCTTTTTTAAATTAAATCATACGAAATAAATATGATTTAATTTAAAAAGTAAAAAAAAATTAATAATACTGTCTATTTTAGGGATTTTGTTTCTGGCTAAAAATTTGAATCAAAATATTCCTAAATAATGAATTTAAATGATTTTTATGTTACTTTAAGCATTTCTTCAGTAATAAAAGAATTTGTTGTTAAAATTTATTTTTTTAAATAATTTTAAATTTTAAATCTAATATTTTAGCCAAATTTCAATGGCTTAAAATTGCTTTTAGTTATCCAAGAGTATACCGGTTTCTAATGGAAGCTCATCACCATTCTATAATGTCTTCATAAATGAAATATTTTTAAGTTATGTGTGAAATTTTTTTACAAGATTTCTATACATCATTTGCATATTGATTATGAACTTAAAATTATGATTTAGTTAAAATTCTTTTTTAAAGAAATTACATCAAAATATATTTTTCAATATGCAAGGAAAAAAGCTTAATTTTATTGATGAACAATGTCAAAGACTTTTAAGAAAATATTGAGTAATTTTATTAACACATAAAAAAAAGTTTAAGTGGTCATATTTTAAACACAAAAATCTTACGTAAAATCTTCACTAATTAGGTAAAGAAGATTATAATATACTACTGTTTACTATCATACTATAGAGTTGGATTCGTAAATGAACATTTTCCATGGCAGTAATTCGTACGAGTTTTCAATATACAAGAAAAAAAGCTTATTTTTATTTATGAACAATGTCAAAGACTTTTAAGAATGTATTGAGTACTTTTATCAACGCATAAAAAAGTTTAAGTATTCATATTTTAAACATAAAAATCTTACGTAAAATCTTTACTATTTATTTAGGTAAAGAAGATAAATATACTACTGTTTACCATCATACTATAGAGTTGGATTCGTAAGTGAACATTTTCCATGGCAGTAATTCAAACGAGTTCTTCACTTACCGTTATATTTAGATTAAATAGCAACAATGGCCGGATGGGCTAGGGTGTCGTTCTCGTTATTGGAAAGTTGTGAGTTCGAATCCCATTCCTACCATAGATTCATTGTGTTCAGTAATGATAGGTGTTAGACCTATGTTCATAATAGTGATATTCTGTTAATACCAGTGGGTTGGGGGTAATCTGTTGTGGAACCTGCTTCTAAATTGCAAAGACTTACCTATCTTTGTAATCACGATAGCACGCCCACTATGTGGAAGTATGACATCCATAATGGTGCCATACTTTTTTGGTGAAACATACTCTTGATTGCCAGTAGTCTGAGCATTTTCAACGAATAAAATAATTTAGTTTTCATTGCGCTGACCAAATGGCGGAGTGGTTAGCGTTCCTGACTCTTGAGCTGTGGTTCCCGGGTTTGAATCCCGGTTCGGGCATGGATGTTACTATCCTCTGTGTTTCTCTGTCCTTTCTTGTGTGTTGATGTATGAATGTGGCCCACCCTATAAACGGGTCTGTGGTGGTATGACGCGGGTGATGCTACTCGCTTCCGTGACTTGGTTCACAGGTGCCCGCTGGGTAACGACAAATGAGTAGCAGTTTCCGGCCTTGTTGTGGCGATAGGGTTCGTCACCCAAGTGCCCACCGTTATTAAAAAAAAATTCATTGCTTTCTTGCACACACACACACACCATCACCGCGCGCGCCAATCAGTAGTTTTTCAATCTATATAACTAACATTTTATTTCTGTATATCCTCTGAATATTTAACCAAGAAATAAATTGAAAGCAATTATTTCTGGGATAAATTTTTGAAAAACATAATGAAATGAAACGTACAACAGGATGTTTTTTTTGTCATTAGATTAGTTAAAAATGATCAGTATCATTATTTCGAAATTTTAATTAAACAATAATTAGGGGTAGCTTGAATTCATTTTATGGCCGTTATACAAAACTATTCTAGATACTATAGAAATCTCCTAGTTTCAAAGAGTTTCAATCTATTTTACAACTATTAGAAATGGATAGAGATGAAATGTGCTTAGCATCTAATCTCCCATTTTTACATTCGTACAAAGCATTTTTTTTAAAATAATGATATTTGTTAAGTATAAAGTGGTTGTTTCTTTGTTTCTTTGTTTTAGTTGAGATCATGATTACACTATTTGATTACAATTCTCATTGGTTTAAAATATCTATGACGTCAGATAACGTTTCATCTATATCACATTGTATTGAGACGGCGTCAGAAATCCAACTTGTCAACGAATTTACTGCCTGCCTTCAAAATGCATTCTTCCAGGGGGAGCAAACAAGGCGAAGTTCGCTATCAAATAAATGTCTGTGTGTCTTCGGCGATGAGAAAGAATATATTTATGATTTTCCTCATCATGAATTTTATTGAAGTGTTTTTAAATTATGATTTTTTTCTGTGAATAAAAGTTTTCAAAATCATGTAAGTTACCTGCTGTTCTAAATAAATAGTTTCCAAATTTTCAAAAACTGTAGAGAAATTGCCATTTAAAATTGAACACAAACAAAACTGAACATAAAACCAAAGAAAAACCAAAATAAAAAAATAAATAGAATAAAACATCCAATTCATTGCTTGTTTAAATACGGCAAAGATGATTTAAATTTTTGAATTTTTGAATAAATATTATTCTCTATAGTAAACAAAGTTTTGGGATTTTTCACTATGACATTGATCGGAAATGTATCTGACTTGAATGAAAGGTGTCGCAATTTCATTTCAGCTACGTCAGTAAGAAAAGCCTTTCATCCATCCCACTCTAAATTCGATTTATTTTGATTGATTTATAATTTGTGATACTTTATTCTGAATTGCAAAAAAGCGTTTTGAACATATTAGAGGGGGTAAAATTTGCTGTGTTCTCAAATTTCCATATTTCTCACAAAGATTGATATTTGTTATTTACCTAAAGTCATAACCATCTTAATAACCCACAATTAGAAAATAATGTGCACAATTCCATGTAGAAAAGTACTTATGTATACTTCCGGAATGTTGTGGACCAACTGCAATATTTTCTGTTTTCGTTGAAGGCTATTTCAGACTTTAGCGCACAAATATATGAATTTAGACTAATGATAGCTATAAATTAGAGACGATGACTAATGAAGATATATGACCCCGCTATTGGATTGCGTTGATTCTAAAAAAACAGCTTTTATGGCAGGAATTTTAAAATTTCAATGTTTGTGCTGTCTTGAGTCATTAAGACAGAAAATACCTCAGTTTCGTCACTTTTTACTCTGGCCCGAATCTTGAGTCAGGAGAAAACTCATAAAAGAGAAGCTCAATTTAACTCGGCCAATATATCGTGGATCACAAAAGTGTTATCTGTCAGTTGAATATATTTTATTTTTTCTCTTATAGTATGCAACACTCGTAACAAAATGGAAAGTATTTGAAGAATTTTTTCTGCAGCGTGAAAATGTGAATAATTTTATACCCTGTAATAAAAGGTGCATTAGCATTTTAATATCATGTTTTAAAGTAAAAATGTGAACATTAAATCACGAGTGATGAAATTTTCAGTCATTAAGTTCAAATTTTTTGTAGGTAATAAGAAGGCTGTTTACAACCGTGAATTTCCATAAACTTTATTCTGACGTGATATCAACTAGCATCTTATCAACATATTCCCTTCACAGCATTTGAAAAAGTTTATAAACAAACGAATATGATAAAAAAATTTTAATATCGATTGCTTATAGAAATAATTATTTTGATTGAAAGCAATGAATCAAGTAAGATTTATTATTCGTAAACTTTAATCAGTTTTGTTATGTAATTATTTAAATTAAAAATAATATCTTAATTTCATATGTATGATGTGTTGTGTTAATTAAAATAATTAACCAATATAAAGTTACATAGTTTACAGGAACTTTCAACCTGGAAATAGGTGATGAAGCAAGAATTTCTCACATATATTTACTCAAATCTGATTTTGGGTGGTCTTTATTTTCGGTATATGAAAGTTTAGATTAAATATCATGAATAATCATCATAAAAATAAATAAAATTAAAACTTCTAATGTTATCTTAATTTAAAATAATACCTTAATTTTGACAGTATGGTGTGTGGTGTTAATTAAAAGAATTAACCAATATAAAGTTACTTAATTTACAGGAACTTTCAACCTGGAAATAGGTGATGAAGCAAGAATTTCTCACATATATTTACTCAAATCTGATTTTGTGTGGTCTTTATTTTCGGTATATGAAAGTTTAGATTAAATATCATGAATAATCATCATAAAAATAAATAAAAATAAAACTTCTAATGTTATCTTAATTTAAAATAATACCTTAATTTTGAC
Organism: Latrodectus hesperus; assembly: GCA_037975125.1. Taxonomy (NCBI): domain Eukaryota; kingdom Metazoa; phylum Arthropoda; class Arachnida; order Araneae; family Theridiidae; genus Latrodectus; species Latrodectus hesperus. Next base: position 23,048,446 of record CM075860.1, read on the forward strand.
AGTATGGTGTGTGGTGTTAATTAAAAGAATTAACCAATATAAAGTTACTTAATTTACAGGAACTTTCAACCTGGAAATAGGTGATGAAGCAAGAATTTCTCACATATATTTACTCAAATCTGATTTTGTGTGGTCTTTATTTTCGGTATATGAAAGTTTAGATTAAATATCATGAATAATCATCATAAAAATAAATAAAAATAAAACTTCTAATGTTATCTTAATTTAAAATAATACCTTAATTTTGACAATATGGTGTGTGGTGTTAATTAAAAGAATTAACCAATATAAAGTTACTTAATTTACAGGAACTTTCAACCTGGAAATAGGTGATGAAGCAAGAATTTCTCACATATATTTACTCAAATCTGATTTTGTGTGGTCTTTATTTTCGGTATATGAAAGTTTAGATTAAATATCATGAATAATCATCATAAAAATAAATAAGAAAAAAAAACTTCTAATGTTATGTTGGCGTAAGCAAAGCATTAGTCTTAAGATTCAAAAGAGAATGTTTACAAATATTGTAATTATTATTTTGTGGATAATTCTTTGAGATCCAATAAATTCACTGACAAAGAGTGTATAGTAACTCCAATAGTATCGTTTGTCAATCTACTTCATAAACCGAGCATATAAATGCATTTGATGGTAAACCGATTCTACTATTAGAAGAAAGTTAATAAATTCTGCCATGCTTTCTTCCTGGAAAGGTGAAGAATAACAACGAGAGAATATTGTATCAAGTTTCATATTAATTCTAGTGTCAATTTATAGAAATTTAATAACTGTTGTTGTATTTGGAACAAGTTCAGTATCCCCATACACTGATTTCTCGCCAAATCTGGTAACCATTGTTTACGTTGTAGTGTTGCCGATTTCAGCTTTTGTTTTTATTGTTGTGTTGCCAAATTTAGTTTTTGTTACTATTTTTATTTTTTCGTTGCCAGAATCCGCTTTTCTCGTGTTTTAAATAATTTTTACGTTATATATGTGCTTTTTTTTAGTGGCAATAGCTTTTTTAGTTTCACTTCGAGAACTTTCCAGAACTTTCTTTGCTAATTGTTCTACGTTTTAATTGCTAGTCATTTTAATTTCGTTTACTTTTGCTGATGGAATCAGTGGATTTCCCGCTCTTGTGTTTCGTTGTCGCCAGTGTGCAATTATCGTAAATTTTTATTTTTTACTATTTCTTTTATACTATTTACTTTTATTTGGTTTAATTTTAACATATATTTTTTTATTAAATCATATATTTTATTTTATATACAAAAGAGAATGTTTACAAATATTGTAATTATTATTTTGTGGATAATTCTTTGAGATCCAATAAATTCACTGACAAAGAGTGTATAGTAACTCCAATAGTATCGTTTGTCAATCTACTTCATAAACCGAGCATATAAATGCATTTGATGGTAAACCGATTCTACTATTAGAAGAAAGTTAATAAATTCTGCCATGCTTTCTTCCTGGAAAGGTGAAGAATAACAACGAGAGAATATTGTATCAAGTTTCATATTAATTCTAGTGTCAATTTATAGAAATTTAATAACTGTTGTTGTATTTTGTATTTTCAATGTGAGCTAAAAGCACTTTAGCATAGAGCTCCAAAAATAAACTTCGATAAATAAAAAAAATGGATAATTCTGTACTAACTTCGGCTATGCATATACTAAATTTGGAACGATGCAGATAAAATTAGCATGGCAGGTTTAGAATTCTATTAATGGCACCTGTGCCCTATTAATTAATGATTTTTTTTAAAAATTTAAATCGTTCATGCCAATTTAAACTAATTATAAAATGGGTGTTTTGTCTTGTCTTTTTCATTTTGCTTTCTCTGTTTTGTCTTGTAGAAGATGCAAGAAATACAGAAAGTAAATAATGAATACTAATTATTATTAGGACAGTATTTAATAATCTCAGGAAATTACACACTTAATTTCTAATGGTTTCGTGATTCAGATATTTTTCAGATTTCTCCAAGCTATTAAGTAATAAAATACATTCTTTTATAAAATTATAATATCGCTATTAATTTTAAGAAACCGCGTTTCATAATTAACGAAACTAAAATACTAATGTAATTCAAAAATCTGTGAATTATCAATAAATACTAAAATCATTCCCTTGATCTAATAATAGGCTTATAAAAAATTGTAACAAAAAAGGGAGTGTCCAAATTTATCGGTCTCGGAAATATAACTTGGCACAAATTATAACAACGGATAAAGTTAAAATTTTAAATAAAATTTCTACTTTTTGGAAATAAATCGAATCAAACATATGTAAACAGAATAAAAATAAAATATTCTTGCAATTTTATCCTGAACGAAATGATTTTCAAACGATTACCCCGGGAATAAAATCAAACTCGTCAACTATTTTATTGTACCATTAAAAAATCATTAAAATTTGCAATATGTGGCGATATATTTCTTTTTAATGATATATGACGAAATATTGCATTTTTGAGGATTTATTTCAAAACAGGCATTACTTACAAATTTATGTGCTCATTGAAAGAATCCAGACATTTCTTATTTCACATTCCTATTTTTATATTTTCGTGGTTACAGGAAATAAAATCATAAACTTGAAAAGCACATGGTTGTTTACATATCCCGTTGACATGTTTTGTCAAGAAATGTCAAATGATGCAAAATATAGATTTGTTACAAATAGCGATAAAAATAGGGCAGTTAACATATAACATTATTTCAATAAATATAGAAAAACTTCAATTTACATAGCACTATATATTTAACAAAATAATTTTTTCGCATAAACTAATAAGAGTTTAATACGAAAATATGACCCAAGCTCTAAAAGGAAAAGAAAATGTATATATATCAGGGGTGGCCAAACTTTTGGGATCTGTGGTCTACTCCACATTTAAAAAATTGAAGGTGGTCTACCAGTGGCAGAGCTAAATTAACGTAACACACCTGTTTATATATTTATTTTCGGTAACAATAAAAAAGTGTAAATTATCTAATTTTTATAAAAAAAACACCTAATATTAATATCTACAAAATAAAAATTTACTGACGAAAATTGTCAAAGTATTCATATATCAAAAATTTACCATCCTATTCACTTCATTTAATTGAAATTAGGCACTGAATATCTGCCACAAGTTTATCATGCCACCCAACTTGTCTAGTGGTCAGCGTGCCTGACTGCGGATAAGGATGTCCTGGATTCTAATCCCGGTTATAGGTTGCCTACCCTAGAAACGGGTACCTATGGCGTGTGTGTAGAGCAAAGTCGTACTTTTACCTTCATGGTGCTCTGATTAAAACGAAAGATGCTCGCAATTCACTTAAATTCGCATAGCCAAGGCACAGCGAGCTTGACTTGTCCAAGTGTCATCAGTAACAACAACAACAGCTTATCATATTGTGGCTGGTGTGAGCTTATTGCAATGCATAAATACGAAATTAAATGTTCATCCATTAAACGCGACCGATGTTTGGTTTTTATGGCGTTCATGGTTGAAAAAGCAGATACGCAAAGATACGTCGCTCCAAAGTATGATTCCAAATATGAAATCTATTTGTATGTATTTGGAATCGTTTCCTCAAAAATTAATTTCCAAAATCAGCATCGCTAGATGCTCTAGATTTAAGAAATATATCGAATCTTAGTTTAATAATTTCTTCCTCGACCGTGACTGATGTGGTATCTATTAAATATTCTTTTTTTTCAAATATTCCATCAATGTTGATATTTTCATTAAATGGAAATATCATAAAATTGAGTATTTTTTCCAACTAGTTAGACCAGCGCGAATATTCTTTCAAATTCTTCAAACAAAACGTCTAAGTGTTTGGTGAAATCTTCGAAGTCTCGGTTTGGATTATGGAGGATTTCTTCCTCCATGTTTTTGAAGTTTCTTTATTCATGTTTTCTTAATTGAGACACATACCTTTTTATCGTTTCTTTGAAAGTTTTAATCGTGCTCATCATGTCTGTTAAACATTTATTCTTTCTTTGTAGACTTAGGTTTAAGTCGTTAAGTTTTGCAGTGATATCGCAGAGAAAAGCTAGTTTCATGAGCCATTTCTCATCTTCCAATTCAGTAAAGTGCTTTCCTTTCATTTGTAGAAATTTTTTATTTCTGGTTACAGAATACGAAATCATTATAAAAAAAGCACCACGGTTTAGCCACCTCACGTCTGTGTGCAATAACAGATATCCACACACTGATTCAATTTTTTCCAAAAGGGCCCGAAATTGTCGTCTCTGAAGACTTCTTGAACGAATTGAATTGTCGATTTTAAAAGCAATTTGCATTATATCATTAGACTTTAGCATTTTTGAACACAATACCTATTGATGGATAATGCAATGATAGCTGGTAAAACTAGGAATTTACTCATCATTATTGCACAAAGTAATAAAACCAATTCGATTCCCGACCATTGCTGGAGCTCTGACTGTTGTAATAGAGACCAATTAATGTATTGGAAATCCTGTCATATCAATAAAGTTTTTAAATGAATTGTAAATATCTTGGACTCTCGTTTGTCCTTTCAATGGAATTATTGTTAATAACTCTTCTTTTGAGGTCATATCTTCAAAAACCATTCTCACAAAAATGCATAACTGTGCAATGTCATTAATATCCTTGAATTCATCAAATTGAGAAGCGATAGAGACTTACATGCTTTTAAATCGTCATTTAATAAATCCTTCAAATAATTATTCATATCTTCAGTCTGTCGCATCACAGTAGTATGCGACAAAGAAATATTATTTTAAGACGTTATTATTTCAGATTTGTTTTTAAAATCATGAAAAAGCACTTCTCCCGCTTTACAGAAAGCTTCTTTTATCAATTCTCCATCTTCAAATGTTTGTTTTTTCGCTTTATCAAAACTTCTGTCATTTTAAGCGACGGCAATGTTTCCGCTTTAGTTTTAGTGCCTGGTTTCGTAAATAACGATTGGTTTACATGTAAATTCGACTTAAATTAATGCACTTTAACTTTTCGAAGTTCACTGCCGATTGGAAAGTCTGTAGTGTATTTCAAGTGCGTGGTATTAAAATGTCTTTCGACGTTTGCTCGGGTTATATATGAGACAAACACATTTCTCCTTCACCATAACAAAAAAGTAATCATCTTCATACTCATGGTATGTGTGGGATGATAACATACCATACTACACATGGTATGTTTTACTTCTCTTAGCACTGGTACCTGACTGAGTCATTTTGGAAGGGTTGTTGAAACAACAAATTATCAAATCAGTGCGGTAGAAAGCGAGCGACCTGCAACGTAAGACGATTAACTGAGAACTGAAACTAAACAGGCGGGTTTGATGGGTAGACTATTCACCTCGCCGCGTCGCTATCATGGTGCCGGCTACTGGATACAATCTAAGCATCCCACTTAGTCAAGTTGTTTCCATTTAATTTTCCACTATAAAACAATTCTTTGCATTACTTTGCACAGTTTGTTTCAGGTTTTAAAACATAAACTGTTGTAAATTTTTATTTTAAATAATTTCTCAATTCTATGTTATAAATTAAATTGGTAATATCCGAGGTCATCATGGATGATCGCGCGGATTACTGAAAATGTCTTCGCGGTAGAAGTCTAAGTCACCCCTGATATATGTTAATATCTTTGCATAATTTTTCAGGTTGAGTGAAATTACCGAATTAAGATAAAGTCTTTTTCTGCAAAAATGTTCAAAGATATAATAAATAGTAATTTCTGTGCGAAAATAACTAATGTAGATAACAACATTGTTTGTCACAAAATATATTATCTTGTATATATCGCAAGTGGTATAAATTAGAATTTTAAAAATTTTCAATGAGAATTTATTCATAAAACTTTTTTATTTTTTTACCGCCAATACCTACCTAAAATTGGCGATTAATTGACTTTGGTAAATTTTTTCAATAAAAAAAATCTAGAAATTTTGCTATATTTGGCTATTTTTACCCTTGGCGGCGTCGTGTGACCATACGGATTACTTTTGCCCGGACTCTTAGTAACGCAATCATTTGCATATAACGAAATGATGTATAACACTTTATATATGCCGTTTAACTTGTCTAGTGGTCAGCGTGCCTGACTGCGGATAAGGAGGTCCTGGGTTCGAATCCCGGTTTGGACATGGATGTACTTTCTACTCTATCTATCCTGTCTTTGTCCTTTCCTTATATGAATGAGGTGTGAATGGTTGCCTACCATATAAGAGGGTACCTATGGCATATGTGTAGAGCAAAGTCGTACTTTCACCTTCATGTTGCTCTGATTAAAACGAAAGACGCTTCCTATTGAATTAAAATCGCATAGCCAAGGTATAGCGAGCTTGGCTTGTCCAAGTATCATTAGTAACAACAGCAACACGTTATATTTTGAAAAAATTGTCCGTGGCTGCAACATTGGAGCAATTCTATATTAATCGTAACTTAAAGTTCCATAACAATTTCTAATGAACTGTTGACAACATTATCATTCTGACACTGTTGATATTTGAAATAAACATCAAGAATAACTATTTTAGGACAATTAGCACACAATATTGGTAACAGTCCTTGATTTTATTTTTAAATTATAAACTTGACTTGTTAGATTAATGAAGCAAAATGTTGAGGACTAAACTTTAATGATGGCATAATTAAAATATTTTATCACATTACAGACATGTGAGTATTTGTAATTAACAGATCAACATTTTTATTTAAAAAGTGCAACTAGTTACATTACTAGATAAACTGTTTCCACAGTAAATAATACATTAATGAACTAGAAGAGCTGTAATATTTTCTTTGGTAAGAAAATTCCTTTTAAATACAAATGTTTGGTAAGTAAATTTTCCATTTACCTTACAGGATTTTCTTTCATTGAAATTACAGTAAACAGCTGTAAAGCTGATTTTTAACATATTGGATATGTTCAGCAGAGCTAAAAACTAAGGGCATTATTACCAGTTTTTCATTTAGAAAACAAGTAATTATATACTTCATAAATATATAGAAATATAAAATGATTTATCACAAAATTACAAATATATTAGGTATTCACATATAATCCTAATTCGTACCACAAATATGTCGCCAATTATTATAAAATATAATATAATTATTAAATAATAATAATGAAATATTATATAATTACAAAATATTATAAAAAATATTTATTAAAAGAATTATGATATCATAAAATACACTTTTGGGTGAATTTTCTCATTTATGTCATCATCATTTTACCATATAAAAACAAGTTTAACCACAGTATTATATTGTATTATGAATATGAAAAGATACATGCATAAATGTTAATTAAAAATCATATTTTAAAAGTTACCAAAATATTTACTGATTTAGCATAAAGATATAGAATTTTGTAAAGCGAATTGGCAAAATAACTTTCGCTAGAAAATTGGAAACTAATACAGGAATATCAATTCTATAATCACGCTTAAATTATTAAAAATAGTTTTGACAGGTGATTAAAGCCTGTAAAACTATTTCAGCTATATTAGTAAAAAATATTTAAAATAACTGTCAAAATTTTCGTAATATTTTACTTTGCCCTTGTATTATAATATTCCGATAAAACGTGATTTAAGATATCAAATTAAAAAAAGGCACTTGGTACTAAAAATATTCTACATTTCAAATATGATACAGGACTTTTAAATCGAAGTATATATTTGCATTTGGTTTGCTTGCAATATTTGACTGCATATATGTGTTACCATTTCATAACGCTCTTTTCAAAAAAATTTAAAAATAAACGTCAACTTTCAAACTTATTCGACTAATATGCCATTTTGTTTTCTGTTGTATTGAACGATTAAAATATTTTTATTGAAAATAGTTTAATAGCATAAATCTTCGACGCATTTCCCTTTTCAGAAAAATAAAAGAAATTAAGGAAAACGACTATCTCATCTTATATATCTCATCTCATCTCATCTTATTATAAAACATAATTATTTCAAGTGAGAATCTATTTTGCTTTGAGAAAATCTTGCTATTTTTCAATTTTGATTTTTCGAAACAAATATATAAATTATGTTTTACTATTCTTTTATTATAATTTTTATTTTTATCTGGCTACTGTAATGAACACCTATATATTGATTATTATATTAAGTTGAAAAATTCAGACTCGTAATGACTAAAGTTTGATATATTCATATCACGAATATACTGGCTTTGAAAATAAAAAAAAAACTGATTCTCATAAAGATTCAAGATAACGCCTGAGAATTCTATTACAGAGTGTTCTAACTGAAAAAGCTTCTGTGATCAAAGATATAAAATCTTGGAACAAAATAAATAAAAATAAATTTGTTTTTATATGGAACTCAATTTGGAATTCCATGTATTATAAACTGGAGACAAGATAAAACATATTACCTTGCATCTGATTTTAGATACTTGCAAATTAATTTGTTTGCATGTGCTTAAAAAATAGCAAGAATGAAAAGTTTGCTTTATAATATATATATATATATATATATATATATATATATATATATATATATATATATATATATATATATATATATATATATATATATATATAATATATATATATATATATATATATATATATATATATATATAATATATATATATATATATAATATATATATATATATATATATAATATATATATATATATATATAATATATATATATATATATATATATATATATATATATATATAATATATATATATATATATATATATATATATATATATATATATATATATATATATATATATATATATATATATAGTGAATATAGAGAATACCTTTCATACGAGGTGTGGCTATTAAATAACGAGACTGACACTGAGGCGGCAAAAGTGCGCATGCATAGTCCGCCATTGACTGTCAGTTGTTTAGTGTGAAGCTTTCTCTTCAAAATGCCCTAAGCCTCATTTGCGTAAATAACACGGTTTAGTCATAACCTTCATTTCCGTTAACATTGTTATTTTATTTTGGCGAAAAATTGGTTAGTGTTATAATAGAGCAACGAATTGTTGTTAAATTTCACTTTAAACTTGGAAAAACCGGTACTGAAACTTATAATTTACTGAAAGAAGTGTACGGCAGTGAATGTTTATCCCGTGCACGAGTTTTTAAATGGTTCAAAGGTTTCAAAGATGGCCGACAAGACGTTGAAGATGATTCGCGGCCAGGTCGCGCTTCAACGTCAAAAACGGATGAAAATGTCGAAAAAGTTGCTAGTTTGATTCGGTCTGATCGTCGATTGAGTTTTCGTGCAATAGCTGAAACTGTAAGCATTGATAAAGAATGTGTATAGCAAATTTTTACATGACAATTTGAACATGAAAAAAGTGTGCACCAAAATGGTGCCAAAAATTCTCATCAAAAAGCTTATTCCGCGTTATCTGTCAAGAGATTCCTGGCCAAACTCAGCACCCCACTGTGTCGAGCATCCACCTTACTCTCCAGACCTGGCACCATGTGACTTCTATCTAAGGTGAAATCTGCATTAAAAAGAACAAGATTTGAGTCCGTGGAAGCTGTTAAAGAGAAAGCGGCAAAAGTACTGAAGGAGCTGACAAAAGATGACTTCCAGCACTGTTTACAACAATGGAAAATTCGCATGGAGCGTTGCAGGGATAGAGAAGGGGTGTACATTGAAGGCGATAATAAATAATTATGTATAAAATAAGAATAAAACTTTTTACAACGACAGTCTCGTTATTTAATAGCTACACCTCGTAGGCTTTAGTGACACTTCATTAAAATTCATAACTGAAAAAAACGCTTTAATATTTCGATTTAGGGAGTTCAGAATGTTGAAGTTATAAATAAAATGAAACATAAAAAAAACTAATTCTTTGAAAATTTAATCTTTTATTAAAGTGATTTTTCATAATAAAAAATAAATATATATCTATTTTTATAATATTTCTACATGTTTCTTTCAAACTGGAATATTCAGAAGATTTTTAAATGTCTTTTTAAGTAGGCTGTTTTTTGTCGAACCTTTTTTTTTTTATTGAAATACATTATTTTTATCAAACGTTGAAATGGATTTCTTTTTGTGACAAAAGTTAAATTAGACATAAAACAGTCAGTTGATTCAATTTATTTCACTTAAAATACCATCCGAATCAATTTCCATTATGCATTTTTGAGATGTGAAATATAATGTTAAGAAAAAAGCGAAAGGAAATTAAATCCCGTTTCTTTAAATATGATATAAAAAACCCAAAAATGTATGAAATTAAGGCAAGATTAAAGCGAAATGTGTGTGCTTGAGTCTGAAAATGTAAAATATCTTTCTTTAACATGACTTCAATCAGGCACATTTTAAATGGAAAATATGCAGTGAGCATAAGATTGATTTTTTAGTTTCTCAAAATCTTGTATTATTTTTGATCTTGATTAAAATTTCATTCTTAGACTTTTTCTTTGACAGCCTCTAAATGCCACTTTTGTAATTGATAATATTTCATTTTGTCATTAATAATATCACATTGTAATTAATAATATTGTAATTAATATTTTTGTAATCAATAATGTTTCAGGAAATTTTTCATCTTAACTCAAGAATAATTTCGCATACGTACATGCATAAAATATACAATGTTTGCTTTTTAATGCACATTACAGTTTCATATGATACCTTTCTAAAAATTGGAATCTGCTGTAAATTCAAATAATTACATACATTTGAACTAAAATTTAATAATGAAGACGACACCTGAAGTAACACATTCGTCCCTATGCCCTGCTGCAATGTCATAAATCGTTACAGTCAAAGTCATGAAAAATCAGAATACAATATATTAGACACGGTGGTATCATTGGTAAATACTTAGCTGACCAATTGGCAAAGACTGGATCGAAGTTACAACAACCTTGTCAAGCTTTGGAGTACCGTACTGTAAAAAACTTGTCCAGACAAATATAGCTTCCTTTCGTGAAAATACGAGAGTCAGTCTGAAATTTTTGAGACACAACTAGGTTTTTAAAGTTATACTTACAAAATTTTAGGTGTGTTCAAAGAAGTCTCCTCCAGCATCAATGGACTTTTGTAGACGAATTTTCCGCAGATTAAATGCCTCAAGCCATTCATCTCTTCGAATAGATGAAAAAAATACATTTATAGCCACATCAATCTCTTCTTCTGAATGAAAACGACGTCCACGTAAGTTCTTTTTTAGATTAAAGAATAGCCAAAAATCACACATAGCTAGTTTTGTTTTTGTTTAAGAAATTCAACTGTTAATCCGGCTGCATGTGAAGATGCATTGTCATGGTGAAGCATGAGTCCCTTAACATTCAGTCTTGTAGAATTTCTGGAAGACATTGAGTGGTATACCAGTTTGCTGTTACTGTCTTCTGTCCTTCCAACTTGATGGCTTTGATAAATCCCGTACTTCTGAAGAAAACGGCATACATTACTTTTTTCAGTGCGCGTTGTTTTTTCAGCATTGTCGGCGTGGGATCATCTTCAAAGACCCATACTTTGCTTTCTTGACGTGTTGGAACGTCAAAAAATGGTATGTACGCATCATCACCTGTTACAATTTTAGAAATGATGCGGTGGCCACCATCATTCAGCATATTAAGAGTTTCTTTACTGATTCTGGCACGCTCCTTTTTTTGATGCTCAGTTAGATTATGGGGAACCCAACGGCAAACTACTTTTCATGTAATTCTTCATGAATGATTTTGTGTATGGCTGCGGATCCAGTGTTAAGTTCCTTCTGTATCATTTGAAAGGTACAGCGATTATCATCCATTAACATTTTTCGTATGGCAGACACATTATGTGGGATGACTGTCGACGGCGGCCTTCCTGTGTGTTCTTCATCCTGAAGAAAAATGCGATCTCTTCTAAATTCTCTAAACCATCTGAATACAGTAGCACGAGCTGGAGATTCATCACCAAATGCTAATTGCAACGCATTCTTCTTGATTGAATCCTGCTTTGAAATCGTAGAAAATTATAGCGTGAAAATGTTCTCGCGTCAACTCCATTTTCTCTTCTGTTTAAAATTTATTCCACGCTAAACAACTTGAAGTAAGTCAGTAAAAAATTGTCTTCTCTGTTAAAATACTTTGTACTTTAAAATTAAACCGTTATTTTTATTTTGTAAATTCTCGTCTACGCGTATATCAAAAATTTTAAAGTAACCCTCGTATGAATAACAATTCCGTTAGAGGAAAGACTTGGGCATCCTTACTGATCAAGCTTGTCCCGTGCAACCTCCACAGAACTATAAGCTTTGCAAATTTTCGCAATAGGACAGAGCATGACTATCTTCAGGCACACTCCAACTTTTCGGTTTAACTGCTCCCCGATTTGCCCTTTGTGGGGACTTGAAGAAATGACTGGTGACTACATCTACCGGGACTTAATGATGTCGCAGTTAGAAATTCTGCGGAAGATGACTAATATATCCATCTATCTATCTATATATCTATATATATATATATATATATATATATATATATATATATATATATATATATATATATATATATATATATATATATATATATATATATATATATATATATATATATATATATATATATATATATATATATATATATATATATATATATATATATATATATATTAGTTCTACCGGAAAGTTCTGTCCGCTCCGGTTACAATCAGTTTTAACAAGTATTCAGCTCAACAATCCATTTCCGAATATATTCAGGAACTAGGATTTATGTGGAAGTATTCGAGATTGCTGCCACACAAGTTAAGCGAGAAGAATTTGAATGATCGAATCATCATATGCACATCTCTGCTTGCACGCAACAAAATCAAACCCTTCTTGGACCGGATCATACCTGGGGATGAAAAGTGGGCTATCTATGAAAACATAATAAGAAAAAGAGCATATTGTGAACCCCGAAAACCTGCCCCCTTTACCTCTAAACCGAAGTTGAACCTGAACAAGAGAATGTTGTGTATATGATGGGACATTCGAGGACCAATACATTTTTAACTGTTGAAACCAAACAAAAAGCTAAATTTGGAGAGGTACTGTCAGCAATTGGATAAATTAAAAACAGCACTCCAAGAACAGAAGCCGGCGATTTTCAATAGGAAGGATATCATACTGCTTCTTGATAATGCCAGGCCACATGCTGCTTTGGGGACTCGTTAGAAAGTCGCAGAGGTAGGCTAGGAAATTCTGTCACATCCACCATATTCCCGGGACCTAGCACCATCTGATGATCACTTGTTTCTGTCTTTACAAAATTTCTTGCAGGGCGAACAATTCAAGAACGAAGAAGATATCAGGCAAGCACTGGTTCAATTTTTGGCCTCCAGAGATAACACATTTTTTAAAAATGGGATATACAAATTGCCATCCCGCTGGCAAGAAGTCATAAATATAATGATGGCAATTATATTATTCAATAAAGTTTATCCAAAGTATGAAAAAATGTATTCCTTCGTTTCATTCTAAAACGGGCAGAACTTTCCGGTAGACGTATATATATATATATATATATATATATATATATATATATATATATATATATATATATATATATATATATATATATATATATATATATATATATATATATATATATGTTAAAGACACAGAGTTATTGTGTGGTTTTATTTAAAAATAATAATGATCTGATCAATTTTATTATTATTATTTGAAGTATAAAGAATGAACCTTTTGTTGTTTCATTGAATTCTGGAAAGGTAATGTGGAATGTGACTATGTTGTTTCTATCAAAGTAATAACAAACCAGAAGTAAAAGATTTAGATCTAAATGGATCTACGTTCATAATGATTGTCCCTGAATGCTTATATTTAATCTACAGTATATGGAATAAACTTAAGACTGTTTCAATAATGTTTCAATAAGGATTCACATATGTAGCTCTACGTAAATGTTCATAATAAATCAGAAATCAAAATATATTGATTATTATATATACTAGATTACTTTTAAGTTATCTAGATCTTATCTTTAAAGTGTGATCTTTTAGAATTTACTTCAAAGGTGATTAAACTGTCTCTTCATAATTTTCAATATATATGAATTTTTTATAAATCAGAATTACAAGAAATATGTAAATAATTGGTTTTGCCTTTCTAAATAAAATTGATTTTACACTGGGGTGTAAATTTAAATAAGAAATTGCAATTGAAGTTCGTTTACCATACTTCCATGAGAAATGATTTTGAAGTCAAGAAATTCAGAGACAGTAATAATTCAGCATTTTTGTACTTAAACGATAACAACAGCATATTTGCGCCAAACTCAATAAGACAAATTTCACCATCTCTCAATATTGAGTCCAAGATTGTAAAACAGCTCTAGAGTTATGAATGCTCATTCCTCAATCAGCAGCTTTTTCTGTTGTAGAATGTTCTCAAGAGAAAGCAATCGTGGCGAATACATTTGAATGATATCTTCCTATTCCAGTAGCTACTGTATAGTTGGAAACATTGTTTGCTGGTGCATTGCCTTCCATAACAACGGAAAATGCTCCAAAGTCTCCACTTCGGAATAGAATCATACCAGGAGGTATAACTTCCTGATGACAACGATTTTTGATTACAGAACGTTTGTCGCAAATATGTAGCTCAGTCTCCACACCTTTTCAAAATAATGCCTTCCCATGCAACGCCAGGACCTTCATAATGGTCTTTTCCGAGAGTATATTGATATGAATCTGTGTTATGATCCCTCGCCATATCAATAGGTGTTATACTTCGCTTGTGGTGATGAAACGAATCTCATGTGTTCAGAAGTCCAGTTTTTGTACTTCTTCTACCATTCTAAGAAGAGGCACCCATGTGCAGCATTTAAGGGGTTGGCGCGGAAAAGATGGTGGTTTAATAGAGTACCTTTCATAAGAGCCGAACACAGTAAACCATGACACTAGGTTACGGTACACAATTTCTTAGCAATGCCATTTTCTGAATTATTTCTGGCTCCTTTCGTCCGCAAGACATTATTTAGGTCATATATGTATTTTTATCCCTTGGGTGGCAGCAGAAATCTTTCTTCAAACCTGTGTTTTGGAAGGTTATTCTGTTACATTAAACGACATTTTGTTGATTCCAAATTTTTCATCTATACTACTCATACTACGATTATTTTATAGTTTTTCGATTATTCATTTACGTGTAATGTCGTACAGATGTTTTCATCTAGTCATATTTCATGGAAAATATCAAATGTTTTTGCAGAGAATGGCTTTAATTGCTTCTCTGTTCATCCTTATATTTCACCGACCGCACGTGTTTTGCGTACACCCACGAAACCTGTGGCCTTTTGCTAAAGACATTTGCATGCATATGACCTTTCTATCGAATTGCGTGTTTATGGTACTGATCGACCATTACCCACTATCTGCAATTACACGTCTATCAACTTAAAATTTATATTTTTGCTTAAAGTTTGCATGCCACAATATATGTTTTTGAAAAGATGTGGTATTAATTAGACGTTAAAATTAAATCTAAAATAAATTATCTTTAGCTGTCATAAACTCATAGAGTCATATTTTAACTTAAATTAATTGCCAATTCTAATAAAGAGTTTTTCAATGAGCTATTAGTTAAATAGTTGTTGTAGAATGAAATGTTTATTTATTGTATATAAATTATTTTTTATTTCGTACTTTATTTAATTACTTCTATATTACATGCATTCGTTTTTCAAAATTGTGCTCATTTGGTATTTGGATTGAAATATTAACGAATTTTTTTGTATATTTTTATAATTAATGATGAATTTTTGTGTGACTAAAGAAGTTTGCTTTTCAAATTAGTACCAATTTTCTGTTGCCATATTGCAAAATTAGTTACATATTAAGTATAAAGCTAAAATAAATGTTTTTTTGATTAAGATGAATTTCAGAATTAGTTCCCTTTTTTGTCAAATATATTTATTGTAAATTGACATGCAATAATTTATTTTCAGTTTGCGGAATTTCAAAATATTTATAATCGGTGAAAAATATCATTTTCACTTAATGTCGTTCAGGAAAAATCCCTTTAGAATCATTAAAGTATAACTACATAAATTCCTTTATATAACAAATAATTTTAATGCAATAAAATTGTAATCTGTTTCCATATTTTGTGTTTGTAGTAGATTGACGAACAGAGGTTTGTATTGGAAATATTATGTAACTAGTTTTTTAAAGTAATTTTTGCTTTCAAAAATAATTTTATTTCCATTTTGCGATGCTATTTGTTGTTTAGGTACCTGTCATCAAAACAATATTGCATAAAAATGATTTCTAATGCTTATCAAATAATAATATTTCAAATAACATTTTGAATGCTTGGAAATTTTCTTTAGTTACGAAATTATTACACAGTGAGTTTTCATTACATGTCAAAGCATTTACATTAGCTGTTTATTGAGAAATCAGAAAACAAAGAGGAAAGAGAGAGAGAGATTTGATGCATAACTTAAGGATATTAATTTTTTTCTAAAATTTAAACAAAAAATATTGTTTATGAAAAGGATTATGCAAGAATTTATTCTGGAGAAAGGTCTGATGTCATATATAATTTCTGTTTCTTCTAAGAATCCGTGACCATTTTTAAATGAGAGGTAAATGACCACTTGTCTTTATTCTTGGTGCAAGTTTTAAAAGAATGTGAATCGTGTTATAAAGAACTTTACAATTGAATCTTATGAATTTTATTTTTTAAGTGAATTAAAAATTTAATTGAAATTTCAAAATGAAAAATATATTTCAAGTTAATCAGAAAAAGACATCTTGCTATGAACGTCATTTAAGTGCGTGAGAGGGAGCAACTGTAGAGAAATAAATTCATGGCCTTGCATCATGCGCAACTTATGTAAAAAGCTCCAGGAGACTAGATCTATTGAGAGAAATCTGGTCAAGGTCATCCAAGAGCCATGATAGAAGCTAGAGATCACCATTTGTGTCTCTAAAAATTATTATGTGTTAACTCTTTACAATTCTTCATTAACTCCATTATACTGTCCTTTAGTTTTCATCCTTCAATTTTTAACAAAAATAATGACATTCTCCCAGAGGTAAGAAGACGTTTCACTGCAGCTAACAAAGCCTTTTTTAGGCCTAAGACATTTATTAAAACTAATTTTTTATCACGAAAAACCAAGTTACAGATCCATAGAACGATTATCCGTCCCGTTTTGACCTATGCCTCGGAAACTTGGACTTTGACTCTAAGAGAGGAGAGAGCCTATTTGAACGCAGGATTTTAAGAAGTATCTTTGGAGGTACGAAGGAAAACGGTGTTTGGCGCAGAAGATACAATACAGAAATGTACCGAATGTACAAGGAACCAGACTTAGCTCACATTAAAGTAAGCCGTCTTAATTGGATTGGACATGTTATTAGAATGAAGGACAATAAAACACTAAGGGAAATTTATTTTGCAAAACCCATCAGCGTAAGAAGAAGAGGAAGACCAAAGCTGAGATGGGTGGATACAGTCGAAGAAGACTGTAGGGTCCTTGGAGCAAAAACTTTGAGGAGTTTGGCTGCCAGTAGAGGTGGCTGGAAGAAACTTGTTCAGAAGGCCTTGGCTCATCATGGGCTGGCGCGCCATGAAAGATGATGATGAGTTTTCATCCTTACAGTTAACCAGAATCTGATGGTAAATTTTAAAAGATTGTAAAATAATCCTGTTCAACTAGTGTAAAAAAGTTTTATAATAATATTTTTAGAAATTATTTTTAACTAATAGTCCCAGAAGCTCTCATTAAACTGGAATGGCTTCTAGCAGTTAGAGACAGGGAAGTTCATTGATGTAAACTGTCAGTCACCATTTGTAACCAAACAGCCAAACAGGAAGGCTACAGTTTCTCAGCAGCTTTCTCATGACTTGCATACGGCCACAGGATCCTCAGTATCAAGGATGGCTCTTTCCAGAAGTCTAGATGAGTCTACAAGAAGTCCAGAAGTCTATATTTTAGCATGAAGACCTGTGATTTGCCTCACGTCTACACACAGAAGAGTCTGTTCCGCATGGTGCAGAGACCATAGAGACTAGAGCATGGATCAATGGGAGGCCGTTCTCTTTACTGATGAGTCCTGGATCAGCGTAACCAGAGATTCCTACTGTAATCTCCATATGGAGAGAACCAGGGACCCACTACCTGCCTTCCGATGTGGTAGAAGTGGTTTGACTGCTGCGCAAGGTAGAGGAATGATGTCTTGGAGCATTACGTTCACTGTTATCAGGGCCGTTGTTGGCGATGAATTCATTTTAATGGACGATAACGCGAAGGCAGAAAGCTTTTTCCTGGTCAGCGAAGTTCTAAAACGTAAGGTTGTTTGTCGGATAGATTGGCCAAGCAGGTATTTAGACTTCAACCCTATGGACAGTATCTGGGATGCTCTAAGGAGGGCAACTTGAAACCTCCTTCGAGAAAAATGCAACATCTGAAAACAGTTATTGCTGAACGAGTGGAACCAAATGCGCAAGAATCATCAGCTGCCTGACTTCAAGTATAAAATGACTCTGCTTGGCTGGTATATCTGCAAGAGGGGGAATTATACACTCTATCAACCCATTTTCTTGTTCTAATGCCTTCCTACTCCCATGAGTATTATTCGCGACCGTGGGTGTTTTATAAATGTTGCATGTTTATTTGTAATGCAAAAAGTATTAATGTCATACATCAAATTTTTTATTAAATTTCCACATTAGTTCAGTATACATACATATATATATATATATATATATATATATATATATATATATATATATATATATATATATATATGTATGTATGTATGTATATATATATATATATATATATATATATATATATATATATATATATATATATATATACATATATATATATATATATATATATATCTGTGTGTGTGTGTAAAGAGCCACTGCATTTTGAATTACAGTTCTGAAGACAAATTTCATCGTAATTAAATTTTAATGTTATGCCTTTCATTTCGCAATGATATATGTTCCGTAACCGTTTCAGAAGTAAAACTTTGATTGTAAGAAGTAAATGGTGTATCATAAGATGTAAATGTTGTGCAGGTTAACCACTATTTTAAATCATTTTAATATTCACCCCTTAAGAATTACCCTTTGATAAACCTTTTTTAGAGGTAGTGAGAGAATTTCTGCACGCTTCCCAGTACCTACTTCAGATTTCGGTTAACATGTGGGTGGAGATTTTCGTCATTTAAAAGCATAGGTTAATTGGAAAACATCCGATATGTTGTTTCCATGGTAACATTGTAAACACAACCTATTTAGCCATCAAAAACCGTTATTAGTTAACACGCGTTAGATTTCTTAACTGAGTCAGGATTCCAACCTACCACTTTGGGATAGTGATAACGGAGTCGAGCTTAAAGCCTTTTGCTCGGAAGAACACTGTACTATAACTAGGCCACCAGTATTAAATGGAAAGCAATAGTATTTTATGTCATCAATACTTAAGATGCTTCAATTATTGTAAATTAATTTTAATGATGAGTGACAAAAAATGTTGTAAATTACCGTTACATGGAACCCATGTCGCATACAGTTGCAGTTTAAAATGTCACACTTTGTATTTAAAAAAATAATTTCATTATCGTAAAAAAGGTGAACAATATTTTCTTTACTTATCAAAGAAATGTATTACTCTGCTAACAATTTTCATTACTATACATATTTTTTGCTTTTAAATGTGTCAAATTGTAAGTATGATAGCGTTTGATTAAAAGACGCAAATTTAATTTTGAACATAATTCTTGACTTCAATCTTCATTATAATAGAAAATAACATGGCAGATGAGCTAAATGTTTTTCTTTATACTTTAAGTATAATATCTCAACTTCTGTATCACAAACTACATTCCTTCATAGAATCGTATATATAAAATTTAATGAAATCACTGATTGATTTCATAAATTGGTGTTTTATGAACATACACGTTAAATGAAAATCCTAAGTTATTTCCTTTGTTTCTCTTAACACAAGGGTATCATTAAATTTAACGCTTTTCTAAGATAAATTATTTTGAAATGTTACGTGAAATGTTGTTAAAATATTCGAACATATAAATGCAGCTTTTCCAATCCAAACTTTTTAATTCTCCTTTCTCAGCTAATTATTCTGTTTGTATAAATGGTCAACTTCCCTTTTCCCTTAAAAGTGTAATATTTTGCAAAGATTTAAAATTATAATGTTTACTCCACTGGTTATTCTTTAATGAAGTTAAGCTAATCTATCCCTCGGCATACTAATTATCCAAATAAATCTAGCAGTTGTACAAAATCAAAAAAAAATGTTCAATTATTCCTCATAGTTTTATTCAGAAATTTAATTAAGTGGTAATTAGTGTCATCATTAAATAAATTAATGGATTAAATCACAGTCACTAAGTTATGTAGAATTATCCAGCACCACATAATTTCTTTGATGAAGTGGGATATATAATTTAAAAGAACATTCTAGTCCAAAAGGCTTTAGTAATTTAAATGATTATAAAGAGTGGGCTCGTATCATTTATTAGCTTGATATGTCTTAAAAATCATAAAACTAATTAAAGTAAAAATAACCGCTTTTCTATTCTAATATAATTTTAAGCTTTTATTTATTTATTTTTTTATTTATTTATTTATAAATTTTATTTTTGAGAAAAATTTTTTACAGATTTTTCTCGTGTATACATTTTTTATTTATTTCATTTAAATAAATAAAATAAATGGAAATAAATTTCATAGTGAATTAGAAATTAACTTTGTAATTTCTAGAGAAGGAATTATCATTCGCGAAAAATTATTTTCATTTTGCAACAGTAACGTATTTTTATTTTGTGAAAGATTGATTAAATTTCATTTCTTTGTTAAAAAATTACTTCTTTTTTTCCTTTCTTCTTTTGATTTTGATTTAATCACTTCTTTTGTTTGATTTAATCACTTGAAAATATTTATGCTTAGCTTTATATTTACTTTTAGGAAGAAATGGTGAGTTAGAATATTTCCTGTTTATGGCTTTTATTGAAATGCATTGAATGGAAAGTCACATGTTATCTTCCTTCATTTGCAATATTATTTGCGTATTAAAAATAAAATTATAACATACAATTTTTCAATTTTTTAAGAACAAGCACTTTGTTAAATGATCTATTTTTATTTATTCAGTAAGGAAATATCAAATACATTTGAAGTTATAAAATGAGACTCTGATTGTGTTTAAATATAGAATTACTAATAGCTAATAAAAGTTTTCTTTTGCTTCTTTTGCTAAATAAACAAGCAGTATGTTTAAAAAAATTTAAAAATCTAGTCTTATATTCTGAAATATAAAGAAAATTCGATACCTTTTAATATCGAAAATTCTTAAATAAAGTAGTTATCAAAAAAAATTCACGCAAAATTACCAATACTCTAGCAAAAAATTTAAGCACACATATTTTAATTTATTTATAAAATCAAGAAAATATAAATGGAAATTCTTCAAACGTAAGTATTTTAAAGAAAATCTTTTCTTCAAAATTATGGAATCAAATATTATGATAAAAATATTCCTCGCAAATAACATTTTTTTGAAATTATTTTTGTAAAATTGCAATTTATATGTATAATATTTTAATAAAGTGAAGATTTGAAGAATGTCTAATGGAATTATTTAATTTTTAAGTATTTTGAGGAAATAAAATTAATAAATAAATAAATAATATATATTTACTCAGTGTAGCCATGATGCCAAGTTTAATTAATTTACTTTTTAATAACCATGATTAACCTGTTTTCTGGGTCACCAAAATTCTTCGTCCAAATTAAAATAAAACAGGTTAATTAAAATAATTAACAAATAACACAAATCTTGACATTCAAAACGCTATTTATTATTTTTCACTGTAAATCATAAATATAACATCATGATCTGATAATAATATTCTAAAAAGAAACTGGTTGCCATTCACCTAAACATAAGAATCACTTTCTCTTACAGAAATCGTTTTCAATCGTCGCAACGCTATCTATTATACGAAAGATGATTGGTTGAGTTTATTCCCTCAAAATTCCCGTCATTCAAAATCTACAGGGAGTTTTTCATCTCTATTCTGGCTGCATTGAAGTCTTGAGACAGGATAGTATGTTTCAAAACATAAAATCCCTGCTTATTTCACTCATTTAGTTTTTCGCAATAATGGGATACATTTTTATTTGCTTTTTCCATAACTTACTACTCTTTCCGACAACAGCAAAGGAATCCAATTTCATTTATTAACCTTAAAGTGGGTGTTTCTTTCTTTCTCGTTAACGTTATGGCTTTATTATTTTATTACAATTGTCATTGGTTTAAAATATCTATGAAGTCTGATAACGTTTCATATACGTCACACATAATTTATTATGACCTCTTATTAAGACGGCGTCGTCAATTCGACTTATCAACAAATTTGCTTCCTTCCTTCAAATCGCATTCTTCAAGCGGCAGCAAACAAGGAGAAGTTCACCATTGAATCTCTAAGAATATTGTCGAAGATATATAAATAAAATGATTTAAAGATAAACCAAAGCATTAGTTTGAGAAGCCATTTTCCATTATTCAAGCCATTAACACATTGACAACAGAACAGAAGAAAAAGCAAAATGGAAAAGACAAAACAAAATATGCCTTAAGTTAGCATTACAATCACAACTAGCCAAGCGCAAAATCTCGTTAAATGTGAAAAAATTTGGTGATTGTTTCTTTTCCAATAATTTCACCAAAAGAAACAAATCACCAAATATAGCGATGAAATGTAGCTTCCATGTACATGCTCAAACCGCGTGAACACCATTCAAATTTTCCTGATGCTCATTTTAGATTTTGCATTGCTTGTTGCTGTGAGCTAGAAAATTAAAATTTTATATTATTCAATGCCGCGCAAAAAATTTAACCTTTCTCATATACGGCCTGTCCACAATTTGAATTTTTGTCATTTTACTTTTTGTATTTTATATTTAGAAGAAATCCGGTTTATTCAAAAGATATAACTGCTATTTATCAAACATATTATTGACAATTTGAGTAATTTCTTTTTTCGTCTTTTATTTTCTTTATTTTTAATAATTATTTGAAATTTTTTTACATTCCATGGATAATTTTAATATAATCTCCTCAAAATCACCACTCAGTCACAGAAGAAAAATGAAGGTAAGAATTATATTCTAATTATTTTCTGCAACCTTAGAATTCCTAGAAATGTATTTTAAATATTTGCATTTTCAATAATAAAGGAAACTAAAGAGTTGTTCGATTTTTCAAATTTTTATACATTCTTTTTTGCAATATTTTTCCACTCTGCTGCTATTGAATCCATGAAAGGAAAATTTTCAAAATTCATTATAGATTTGTTTTTTTAATTTAATAATTATCACAGAAGTTCTTAAATTGGAGGTATTGCAAGAAACAATATTTTTGTATAATTCATATTTTTCTCTTAAATTAAAGTGTAATTTTCAGTGCCAATGTTCTACGGAATAATACTGTACAAAATTATTAAACGAAATTTGAGAATTTTTACTCATATGTGATTAATGATTTGCAGAATTCTATCTAAAATCATTGGATTTATCAAAAGTAATTTCTTAAATACATAAAAAAATTCATTTTAATATTTCTGAATTTTTTTTCTATTTTATTTATTTTTAACTAGAAATTATTAAATTTAATTTTCATTGAGATATTTTTATTACTTACTTTTTTGTCATTTTTATTACTTTATTTTCTCATTTTTTCATTGATTTTTAATTCTGAAATATTTTTAAATAGAAAATTTTTTAATCAATTCTTAATACGATTACTGTTCTCTTATTTAGTGTAAGGCTTAGCAGTTTAAAAAAATCGGAGAAAAATCCTCGATTTCAAATATTGTTCCTAAATGGTTGTTATTCTTTTCAAACAGTCGATTTGCGCCCACTGTGGTTTGCTAATCAAATTCCAATACCTACGTCTTCTCCGCTTGGCGAAAACAGTTTCGGCTGTTGGCGTGGCTGAGACCTTAATGCTCACTTTTACCCAAAACATTGCCTTTATGATTGGTTTAAATCGGCAAGGAGGATTTAAATTATTTCAAAAAATGTCATTATTTAATAGAATTCTAAATTAATAACTGCAATGTGTGTAAAAAATCTTTTTTAAATCTTAAGACTAATGTCTTGTTTACGGTAACATTAAATATTTTGCCATTGCTTTTACTCTAAAGATAGGTCGAGGAAATTTCGTTGATGGATTCATTGAATTGATGAACATCGAGACTATTAGCGGCATTAAAGGCCTATTGTCTCCACTATTCCAAAAATTTAATTTATATTCAGAATAAGTCCACCGAAGACAAGGAATCATGAAATCCTTCTTATATTTGTCCAATCATCCACTATGATTTGCAGCCTTTACTTGAATGTCAGGTTATTCGCTAAAAAGTTCACGTACTGGACACTTGATTTGTAGATTTACTACAGTGAAATAGTATACATAATATCAGACCCTGCACATTTGACAAATTTGAAATTCTGTTAAATTGATACGATGTAAAAGGGCTAGTGTAATGAACATCCGTGATATAAATCTAAAAAATAGCACGTCCTCCTTTCGAGAGGTAAGATATATAGCATTCTACACTGGTATATTTCCAATTAGGTCCTTACATTTACTAGATAAATACATAGACGCATAGGCGTGATTCTCTCTTCAAATCTTCGGGTGAAATCCATGGAAGATATTTGTTTATGTAACTGATTTCGCTGGTTTATCAGCCGTTTCGCTTATAAAAATATCCTTGTGGGCAGGAACCCAGATGATCCTTAGAACAGGGTAAAATTTTGATTCTTGGTATAACATATTTCTTAAGCAAAGAATAACTTTAGGAGATTCTATAGTAACATTTTTAGAGTCATAAGAACAAATTGGATATTTGTGAAAACGTAGTTCGGTACCTTTAAAACCATTAATGTAGTCAATTGCCTGGCACATATAGCTATAAATGTTGAGTTTATATTAATAATTCAGAATTTGATTGCCTGATATGGAGACCATGCAGAAATTTCTGAGATATTAGTTGACACGGGGGCATTAGTTGAAATTATATAAATTAGTTTATAATTTGTTTGCTGAGGAATTCGAATAAAAGTGGTATCTGATAATTTTCGAGAAATTTATTTTGAAAATCAAAGTCTTATATGTGTATAAAAAAGGAGGTAGGAAATAGTTCCAGTGAAAGTACAAACTGAATGAGTTGA
This sequence comes from Latrodectus hesperus, assembly GCA_037975125.1. Classification (NCBI taxonomy): domain Eukaryota; kingdom Metazoa; phylum Arthropoda; class Arachnida; order Araneae; family Theridiidae; genus Latrodectus; species Latrodectus hesperus. Next base: position 23,073,681 of record CM075860.1, read on the forward strand.
CCACGAGGTATTTCAAATTACTTTAAACTTATTGCTGTTATATAGAAATACACCACAATATGGAGGAGTTGACTAGATTTAAGCCTTGATGTAATCTAGCCCCTTACTTTTTATTTGAGATAGCTTTTAGTAAATTGACTCTGAAATAAGCGTTGTTTTTAAGGTCATTTTTATATATTCGGAGATTATTTCTTTTATTAATTGGAATTCCTTGGAAATTTATTCGATCTCTACAATCAATTAAACCACTATTTATTGAGAAGGACCAATTTATGTCACCTTTGCACTTGGATAAATTAATTACAGAGCATCTTTCATAACTGATTTCCAATTTTCAATATTGACACATCACATTGATATTATACAAGGCATTGAAGAGATTTTTCTTTAATCTACCAATGCAGTCATAAGTACCATAAATAAGAATATCATTTACTGAAACTTTGATTCCTTGGGGTAGAGTCTCAAAGAAGTCTACCATGTATATTGTAAATACATAAGAAGATAAAACTGACCCCCGAGGAACTTCTCTTTTCATAAATATGATGGGAGAAAGACATATCACCGCTTTATTTAAAAAGAGGGGTTTTGTAAATATTTATGTATCCAACGTCTAATATTTTCTTTAATGCTAAGGTTTATGTATTTTGAATTAGGTTTTCTATATAAACTAAATCATAAAATCTAATCACGAATATTTTTTTGATTATTAACTGCTTCGATATCATTTGAAATAATTTGTTCAACAAAGTGGCACGCCTAAAAATCATAGGACCTAAATGATTTGGTTAAGTTTTTTTTTAATTAAAAATTTTTAGATTAAACAACTCAGCATTCTTTGAGAAATTTGACATGCAACATATGTTAGAGAGATAGGACGGTAATTTGTAAAATCAGATTTGGATTTCTGAAGTTTTAGAATAGAAAGAATCACACATTGCATGCTTCCATTTATGATGCATTTTGTCCTGGAAAATTTTATTAAAAATTCCGAGGATTTTTCTTCGTGGAGATAGTTGAATCATTCTGAAAAATTTTACATAGATGTTATCAGAGCCAGTGATAGTAATTTTAATAGAGTGTGTTGTGTCTAGTTCAGATAGTAAAGGGTTTGTTGAGATCTCCTGGGTCACGGCTGTCCAAGAATATAGGGAATGAATGTTCTGATGAACGAAATATTTTGGCAAAAGCTTCACATGTTATTTGAGTTCTTGGCCAATGATATACATAAGAAAATCATGATATTTCATTTAACAGACAACTTCTTGAAATGCAGTTATGAAAGTAAAATATTAATTTGGGGAAAAAGAAATCCACTATTATTTCAGTAGATGGATTTTGTGATCAACATTTAGTATAAACTACTCTTCAAACAATTTCGAGTTTATGGTTATTGAAAAAGTGTTATTTTGTACTTAAATATTATTTTGTGCTGTTTCTCTATTCAATTGAGTTACACTCTGTTAAAAATAAAACTCAACAAATAAAAAATTAGGGGTACATTTTATAGTTTTCTTTGAAAAAATAAAAATGAATGCCAGATGGATGAAACTGAGGATGGTGTGTAAGTTTTTGATGTTGTAACAGTTGGTTATGTTCGATTTCAGTTTCATTTATTTCATTTAGATATTTTTCATTTTATAGGTGATATACACACTTGTAGGCCCATTATCAAAATGTTTCTAATGTCAAAAGTTTAATGGCATGTTACCAGCAGCTATTGTTTCGAACTAAGCAGTTTTAAAATATTTGCAGTAAGAAAATCTGAAACATGTTAGCTTTCCAGTTTTTAGAAAAATGATGGGCTTCTTTTACCCCAACCGAATATATTAAGCAAATATATATTGCTTCAGTACTCTTAATAATCCACTTCAATTTACAAATGAAACTAAGCTCGAAATTGAAAATTGCATAGAGCGAGTGAATTTAGCTGTTTTAGTAAAAACAATTAATCTATAATAAGGTGGTATTTATTCCAATTTTGCAAGCTAAAAATGCCAAATTTCACACATTACTCCTTTCAAATACTTCTGTGAACAGCTTAGAAAAATCTCATGGGTGTAACTAAACGTATTCATTGAAATATGACATCCGTAGATTTATTCTAATTGAAAAGTAGCTTCTAAAAAATAAAAAAAAACTTCTATATGATAGAAAAAAATAATTTTCACTATTGAAATATTACACTATGAAAGTTTATGAAGATGATATCTCTCTATGACTAATGGCAAATAAACACTTATTTGACCTTTATAATCAGTTAATTTGAATTCTATAACCAGTTGATATGACGTCTTTGATTACTTTATATTAAATCTAAATTTTAATTAAATATATATATATATATATATATATATATATATATATATATATATATATATATATATATATATATATATATATATATATATATATATATATATATATATATATATATATATATATATATATATATATACATATATATACATATATATATATATAATATATATATATATACGTATATATATATATATATAATATATATATATATACATATAAATATATATATATATATATATATATATATATATATATATATATATATATATATATATAATTCTTCTAGTTTCAATTCAGAAGAGAGTGTTCGTAAATATTACTAAAAAATCTATTATTAAAAAATAAAATTTGCTGTAATCTGCTTTTTCCATAAATTAAGGAGTCTCAAGGAATTAAAACAATAAATCATAGAACAGGAGTGCGATAGTCATCTGTCGAAGGTTCCAGAGAGGGCCGTTTAAAGAAGGAAAGAAAATTAGTTTAGCAAACAAGACCACTTCGTTAAAAGCACTATCAATAGCTCGCATTCCGGAGAGCAATAAAATAGAATGTTCTAGATATCATTTTGAAGGAAGAGCCTTATTTTGACTTGCACGATCAGCGAGGATCTGATGATACTCAAGAAAATTGAATTGACGAGGCACTTTCGAAAATTAAGTTCATTTTTTAAAAAAATCAACTCACTGTTTAGAGAGAAATTTGCTCATGTGGGTAATTACTTTGAATAAGGATTTTCCTGATAATAATTTCGAAAATTAGCTTTAAAATAAGCTGTAAACTTTTTTTAATGATGAAATCAGTTCCATAAAAGTACATAATTTAAAAATAGATTTTGTGGGAGATATTGAAATGCCTAATACGATAATGATACTTACCGTTTACTAAGTATACGTAAAAACAGTCCTTAGTAGACGTTTCGTAATCGAATACCAGAATCCATGCTAACACATACGATTAAATTTTATTAAATCAAAAATAAATGCTATTTTTCTTTCCAAAAAAATTATAATCCACAATTTTATTGAAGAATTTATTTTTTAATATTAAAGAAGGAGGAAATAGAATATAGCAATAATTCAAGCAAAAGGTAAATAATAATAAACAACCTGAAAAATTAATGTTAATTACTCACATATGACTGCTGCAACATAAAAGTTTTATTAATTATTTATTGGAAAGTTACTCCTTTGTTCATTTGATTTTTTTTATAAATAAATATATTTAAAAATTCCTCAAGTTTTTTCTCACTCTTGAATATCTTGATGTAGTTTTTAAAACCTTAATATTTAATTGATTTAATTTAAATTTGAAATTAAATGAATGAATGTTTTTTATTGGTTTTCCTTAACACGCAAAAACATTTATGCTTACACAGAGCTGTATTCACATGCATAGTTCACATGAATTTAAATTTGAAATTGTTGGACAGTAAACTTAAATTTATTTGTTTATTTTTAAAAATTAAAATCTCTACATTTATTGTTAATCAATTACAATAAATTCATCGTAAATATTCTGTTTAGTTACATCAAGCGCAAATATATATTTTTGAATCAAATTATAGAGTAGATGGCATTTCCTATCTTCCTAATCACTTTATGCTGCCTTTAGAAAATCCGTACTGAAATACGACATGAATATATATTGTACCGAACACCAAGGTTAGTGTTGATTGAGAGTCGATGAGATAAGCTCTGTGCAATCACGAGAATTTTATTTGTAGAACTTTCTAAAAGATGCGGGAAAAAATCAGCTGTTACGAGTCACAGATATAGAGTATCAATTCAATGGCAAAGAGCTCCCAAAAGCAGATTTCTTCTGATACCTCAGACAGACCCTCGTATCCACTAGGTTATCTCTGCCGCTGGAAACTCAGAAACTGACTCGGTCCATGGAACGGTGGTAATTATAGCTTACTTGGCGTGAAAGCCTAGTAAGCTATCTAAGATTCTGGAAGCTTTAGGCCATCTCCGTCAATAATGGCCCTAAAGCTTAGGTTGTTAAAGTTTCCAGAACGATCCATTTTTAGCCAAATCTCGCCAAATTGCTAATTATTTCACCACAACTCTCTCCAAGTCGAATCTGTCTGCGATATCTGAAAACGAATACAAAAAAAATTATTTACAAACTTTGTAACATTGCCCCCCCCCCTCTTAAAGACTGTACGTCCTTGTCAGTTCAATCCCAGAGAGGAGGCAAAATATAAAGTACGAAATTCATATTCTAAGGTGATATAAAACACATAACATACATGGGCCGTGATAGCCTAGTGGTTAGGATATCGGCCTTCCATCCGGAAGGACGGGGTTTGATTCCCAATGCGCCAAAGACCCACCGAGTACATGCGATATACGGGCTCATTAAATCTGTGGAATCGAAAGTCCTGTTGTCGGTCGTTGAGCGGATACCATGGGTGCAATGGTCTGGGGAAAATTTCCTTTCCCTTCAGATCAGGGAGTCAGTCCCAAACGAGAACACAGCTTAAGTCAGATAAAGATATAAATATCTTCCCGAACAATGGCCTAGAGTCTATTCGGGAAGAAACAGCTATAATCTATAATCTTTTGCTTAATAGCATATCCCCGCTTTATCGTGACTTGTTCTCGTTAGCCCAACCTGACCACCACCTCCACGCGGTGACTCCTGGAAACGCCTTCGGGCGGCTAACGGTGGCAGGGGGACTTTAATCCTATATCAGGTAAAACTAACTAAATTTGTGAATCTACATTATGGAGGATAATCTAGATCCTGTGGAAAGAGAAGAGGGCAATAACCATGACAAATGCCCTAGTGAAGTAGAGACAGAATTCAATAAACTATTAGATATTGAAAGGGAATTACAGACGATTATTTCAAGTAGTAAAATTAGCTCAACAGCCGCTAATAAGCTAAGACAGGGAATAATGGATATGTTAAAGATATCTATGACTTTAATAGAGAAGAATGCAACCTTAGTTGGAGAAAACAAAGTACTTAATAAAGCTAGTATACAGAATAGGACTTACGCGCAAGTAGCCTCTAAAGATACTAAACAAAGTAAAAGAGAGTCTAGCAGATCTCGTAATAGAAGAGAAAGATCTAGGCAACGAGTTCAGAATGTGGTAGCGATCTATCCCAATAAGGAGATAAGTTCAGAGGAGACTAAAAACATAATAAAAGAATATATAAATCCGGCTAAATTAGGGCTAAATATAACCAAAGTTAAAACTATTAGAAAGGGAGGCTTACTGATAGAGACTAAAAATATAGAAGATCTAGATAAAATTATGGATGAGATTAATAAAGATGATAATGTGAGGAAAAACTGAATGCTAGGAAACCCGAACGTAAGAAACCAAGAATAATAATCTATAATGTTGAGGAAGATATCAGTAAAGAAGAAATAGCTAATAAGTTAATCTTACAAAATGAATTAAAAGAGGAATCGTGTATCGTCCCGACATACAGCTATAAAGGCAGATATGGTAGGAATTGGATACTGACACTGGATGGACAGACATTTAATGAAATTAAAGATAAACAGAAATTATTTCTAGGGTGGAATAGTGTTCAATTTCGCGAATACCTTAGGGTAATACAGTGCTTTAAATGTTTGCGATATGGCCATCAAGCCAAATTCTGTCAAGGAAAAGAAACGTGTAGTCGGTGTGGAGGCAATCATATAGATAGGAACTGTAGTAATACTATTAATTGTAGTAACTGTACTGAACATAATTTAAGGTGTAAAACTAAGTTTGAGACAAAACATGAAGCAAGAAATAGGAGTTGTAAAGTTTATGAAAAGGAGTTAAATAACTTAATTACCAAGACAGATTATGGATACTAGACAAAATACCAAAACCATTAGGTGTTCACATATTAATTTAAACCACTGTCGAGCAGCTAACTTAATACATGTTAGAGACTTAAAAGAACTTAACATAGATTTTGCCTCAGTGAATGACCCTTATAATTATGAAGGAAGAATTTCAGGCATACCACTAGATTATATAGTTGTAGCCACAGAAGACCCGAAAGCGGCTCTAATAATTAAAAAGTGCTATCAAGTTAGTCCCATATATATAGATAAGCACATTGTAATTGTTAGATTTAATAATGTCAATAATGACTTTATCTTTTGTTCGGTGTATTGCCCACCTTCTAGTCCACTACAAAGTATATTAGAACAATTAGAAATCTATTTGGTGAACTATTCTACATCAAGTTGGCTTATATTTGGCGACTTTAATGCATAGTCGAAAGCCTGGGGGCCAAATAATACAGATTTTCGAGGTGATACATTAATGGAATTTATATCTAAATTTAATCTCGTAGTTGAAAATGACGTCCATAGTCTCCCAACGTTTTCTAGTACGATAGGGACTAGTTGGATTGATCTTTTAATAACTAGTAATATGATAAACACACAGATTAATAATTGGAAAATAGTAGATAGTTATACCGCAAGTGACCACCATCTTATGACTTGTGAAATTGGAGTAGAGAAGATAAAGAAAGAAATGCAGATTAGATGGAATTCTCAAACTATTGACTGGGAAGGGTTTAAAGAAGAACTTAGGACTATCCCGGAAGAATTTAGGATTAGGGAGGAGGACAATATTGAACAGCTAGTTAAGAACATTGAAAATAAAATTGTAATTTTATGCAATAAATATAGGAAAAAGAAAAAATTTTATAAAAAACCAAACAATTATTGGTGGACTGATAGATTAACGATGGAACGAAGTAGAGTGCGTGCGTGCACTTAGACGTAGCTATCAAAAGGAAGATAATCATGACAAAAGAAAAGAAAAGAAAGAGAAATTTAAAAAAGCTTCGGCCCAATATAGAAGGGAAATACTAGAGACAAAAAAAAGAGCTTTTAAGGTTTTCCTTGATAATGTTACCAATTCCACCGCTTTTGGAGGACAATATAAAGTTGTTAGAGACAAGATGCACATCCCTACGGTTAAAAGTAACATATTAATGGACAATGGAGAATACACAGATAATGTTCCAGAATCTATAAATGTTATTTTAAAGACCCATTTTCCGTTAAAAGATAGAACAGAGTATAATGAAACCATTAAAAGCCAAGTTAATCAACCCTTATTTACTACTTATGAAATAGAAGAAGTTATTAATGACATGGACAAGAATAAAGCCCCTGGCTTTAATGCCATATGTTTAGATATTTACGAAGAGTTGTTTAAAATCGACAAATTATGGTTTACTAAACTTATGAATAAGTGTCTTAGTGATGGAATCTTTCCAGAAATTTGGAAATTTGCAAAAGTGACCTTAATTCCTAAGGAGGGAAAAGATCTTACAAAAGCTGAATCCTATAGACCGATATGTTTATTACCCGTATGGGGGAAGATCTTGGATAAATTGGTTATGCGTAGATTATTTTACTTTTTTAATGTTAATAAAGTTTTAAATGAAAGACAATATGGATTTATTAAAGGGAAGAACACCAATGGCGCTATGATGGAACTCACAAACAGGATAAAAGAAAATAAGAAAAATAAAAAGTATACATGTTTAATATCAATGGACATTAAAAGTGCTTTTAATTGTGTTCGCTGGAATGACATCTTAAGAATATTAAATAAATACAAAGTCCCATATAATATTATGAGAATGGTACATTCGTTTCTACATAATAGACATTATATAGATGCCAACAACAAATGGAATCATTATAATCTTGGAGTTCCTCAGGGCTCATGCCTTGCCCCTTTCTTATGGTTAGTAATTGCTAACGAATTGTTAAATGAAGACTTTGGCCCTGATAACCTATGCCAAGCTTTTGCGGACGATATAGTTATATTAATAACCTCAAATTCTTATTATCACTTTACGGAAATATCTAAACATCCTCTCTCTATAGTGGATAATTGGGCGCAAAAATATGGATTATCTCTAAATATCCAAAAATGCCAATATACAATTTCCGTCATAAGTAAGGAGATTACTAGGAGACCTACAATTACAATTAGAGATAAAAGGATAAATTATACAAATAACCTAAAATATTTAGGTATTATATTTGATACTAAGTTAAATTGGATAGACCACCTCAACAAAATTAAAAATAAAATCGACAAAATTCAAAATAAACTGGCAAGAATATCTAGAGTTACTTGGGGACTTAAATCATCTATTCTTAAATTATTGTATCTATCAGTAATTGAAAGCATAGTACTATATGGAAGTCCAATATGGTATACAGATACAGTTAAAATTAATAATAAGTTAACGCAAATCCAGAGAATAGCTCTTTTAAAAATAACGAAATCGTTTAGGACAACTTCCACAGACGCCTTACAAGTCTTGGCTGGATGCGTACCCCTACACTTAAAAGCCCAAACAATACAGAAAAAATTCCTATTATGGAACCTAAAAAAGAAAGTTGAAATAGGAGGAATAGATTGGGACCATAACACTGCATGGACAAAAGAACAAATTATTATAAAACCATGGAAAATGACAATAATAGAATGGAATATGGAATCCAACCATGAAGGATGGTACGCTTATACAGATGGCTCAAAAATTAACAACCAAGTTGGCTGTGCCTCAATTATATTTTACAAAGGGGAAATAAAAGAAAAGATCCAAGCGCGTTTGAATAATGAAGCATCAGTATTTGAAGCAGAAGCCAATGCTATCTTAGTTACATTACAATTTATTATTTCAAATAACATAGATAATTGTCATATACACACTGACAGCCGTTCGGTCTTGGGAGCGATTCAAAATTCCAATATCACAAGCGAAACAATCAGGAGTATTAAGGATTTAATTAATGAATATCCCAATATATCCACTTTTCATTGGGTAAAGGCCCATATAGGAATATTTGAAAATGAACTAGCAGATGCAGTGGCTAAAACGGCCTGGGAAGTGGAAAATATAAAAATTAAAGTAAAATATAGCAAGCAGCAATTAAATTACTTATTATCACAGGATGAAATAACTAAATGGCAAAAACTATGGGACGATTCCCATAAAACAAGAAGGTTATACACATTTATTGATAAGGTTTCAACCAAAAGATTGATGGCGGATTTCTTCATAAATCAAGTCCTAACGAATCATGGAAACTTTGGTACTTATAGGAAGAGATTCCTGGGGAGATCAGACATCTGTATGCACGATAACGAAATTCAAGATATTGAACATTTAATTTTTAATTGTAATAAATATTGCGAGATTAGGAAGAAAAAGTACCCAATGAACTATTTAAATTATTCCCTCAAAGAACTTTTAGAAGATAAAAACTTTAGAGATGGAATTAAAGAAATTTTGTCACTAGAATTGCAAACTCAGCTAAACGCATAATTGTAAATAAATAATTTAGATACACGATTTATGTTAATTATTAAGTTATAAGTAATAACGAAGAACAATAATATTATGTTAATTTTGTAAATATTCACTTGTATGTACTTAAATTTTTTGTAATTATAATTTATTGTATTTCTTAATGCCAAGATGGCATATATTTTGTAAAGGCCAGGAAGGTCTATTTCTGTTAATAAAGGCCAGGTTGGCCCTTAATCTTTCAGTTGGAGGATAACTCTCATCAATAGAAATAAATGGGGATTTTAAGTTGTGAGTTCAGTAAACTCGCACCTATCAATAAGTTGTTATTATAGCATTGCTGACGAGACGATCAGTTATATTCCGAATGCCTTAGGGCGGGGCGGAACAATTATATGATTTCCCTTCAGATCAATATCAAAATTGAGGGAGTGGATTCTCTGGTAGTGCCATCTATCGGAGAATTTAAAAGAGAGCAAAGACGTACTTTCATCTTCATGGTGCTCTGATTAAAACGAATGGCGCTCCGTATTGACTTAAGTTTGCATAGCCAAGGCATAATGAGCTTGGTTTCCTATCCCTTGCTTGCTCTTTCCTGAGCTTGGCTTGTTACTTATGAGCTTCCAAGTGTCATAAGTAACAACAACAACACATAACATACGTAACAATTAAACGTACTACACAAATACAAACAAAAAAATATAGCAAAGATTGAATTAAAATAATATTTACACTATTTACAAAGAGGCCATGGTCCACTAAGTTTTATTTGCACCACGATAAGGGGCTAGCCGGTCATAATGTACCACCTTCGGCTTTGAAGAAGGTGACTTCTTTATACGAACTACAACGTCGTTCAGTCTTTTTAAAACTGTGTATGGACCGTTCCAGTTGGTTTACAACATTGGAGAATGTCTTTTACGTCGAACCGGGTTCCACAACCAAATTTTGTCATCTTCCTAAATTTGTTAACTTCATAAATCACAACGACCTAAACAGCAATCTATCACAAATATATAATGATAGGAGTTTTTAAATTATTCGTGCACATTTTTGTCACTTGAACTGAGCTCACTTTACAAGATCATTAATTGGTTTTCTATGAAATTTATTAATTGTACAATAAATACATTTAAAAAAGAGATGAAAATAATTTTCTTTATAAAATTGTTCAATAAACTCTTAATTACAAAAATACTTAGAAAGTCTTTTCCAATGGAAGAGGGTTGAATCCTGTGCCACAACAAGGCCAGAGACTGCTACTCATTTGTCATTACCCAGCGGGCACCTGTGAACCAAGTCACGGAGGCGAGTAGCGTTACCCGTGCGATACCACCACAAACCCATTTATAGGGTAGGCCACATTCCTGCAACATCACAGAAGAAACGACAGAGAAACACAGAGAGAACAGAAAGAAAGAAACATCCATGCCCGAACCGAGATTCGAACCCGAGACCAACAGCTCAGGAGTCAGGGACGCTAACCACTCAGCCAATCGGTCGGCTATAATTAGAAAGTAACAAATGTTATTTTAATTACTTTAAAGCTATCCTAGTTTCTCTTGCTGCAAATTTTCTTTCACTTATTTTCTATCTTGGTTCATTTCTATTCTTTGTAAAGTACTCCTTTTCAAGAAATATTCTAAACGGGAAAACTACCCAATCAGATAAGACTGGAGAATGTCAAATATTTATATGTATACATATTACAAAATAAATATCAACAATTTCCTAAATAGCATTTACAGTAAACATCTAATGAAATTTTCTATAAAAATTTAACATACACGTTTCAAGAAATATTATTAATTAAAAATCTTTAAGAAAAACCTGTTTAAATAGCATAAATAAACTTTCGCAATTTTTTGTAATTTTTCGGTACTTAGTATTATTTTGTCAACCTTCTTCACTATAAAATACAACGTCACCGTAAAATATATAAATTCCAATCAAGTTTTTTAAATTTAAATGAAACGAAAAATAGTCTATTATATATCTTTATTGTAACATATAGATAGAACACTTTATTTGTAATTTATATGGTGCTGAATCATGTCATTATAAATGACATATATTTTTCTCAGCTATAGAGAAAATACGTAAATACGAATTTTTCTATTTCACGTAAATGTGATTTTACAGTTACAAAATTGCTCACAAAACATCAGCACATATTTTATTATTTTAAAGAAATCTTAAACCATTTGCAAATAAACCAAAAATACGATGACGTATGTTTTTGAGAAATATAACTCTAATAAAGTCTGATTAGTATTGAGACGTTTCATTAAAAGGGTATAAATATTTCTGAGATAGCTATTTAATCACACGTTTAAAAAATTAAAATATTTCTTAAAACAGTTATGCTACTTTTAATTCACAACAATTCCACAGCTACAACTTTTTTCATGTATAGTTAATTAATAATATTGACAGTACACCCATTTTTTTCCAGTTTATAATTTATTCTTTGTGTGTTTTTTCTCTAACTTTCATTGCGACAACATTACTTTTCCGTTTTGAAAATTACGTAGTGTATATACATTAAATGCTTTAAATCTTTTTTTCACAATTGTATATTACATTGTATACTTATCTCAATCAGTAAACCTCAATATTTTAGGTAAGCTGTTTATTCCTGATACAGTACCAAAAACACAGAAGGATATGTGAAACAAATGCCCAGAAATGTAGGATCCAAAATGGACTTAAAATTTGACTAATAACAAAATTAAGTATTTTGACCGTTAAATATAAAAAAACAAAGCAAGCGAAAATATAAAAAAGCTAAGTTTATTCAATTTATACAAGTTCAAAAAGAACACACCTTTCTTAATTATAACCTAAGAGCGCTCAACTTTTATCAGTAAATCTCCGAATGATAAATAAAGCAAAATGGGATCTCTTCAGAGATATTTGAATGTTATAAATCTATATAAACTGCAATAAATTGCGTTTCTAAAAATCAGTCACTTGTGACATAAAAATAAAGAGAATTTATTCCAAATGTAAACTTGCTATAACCTATCAAAGAAATCGGATTTCATGTGATAACCTACGGTTTGTTCTGTTATGACTCTGAAAAGCGGCACTTCAGCCTTCGCAAAGTTGATGTTATTCAAATACATTTGAAAAATTTGAATAAATCAGGTCTTTTGGAATAAAATATTCATGGGGAACCTGATAAGGTATTTTCTGTGGTGAATGAGATTTAAAAAATTGCAGTAACCCTGCATTTTCGGTTCAGACTTGAAAATTCTTTGAGCTTCATTTGGAATCAAATGATTTCCCTCAAGCTTTCTATGACAATAACTCTTAAACTTTCATTTAGGTAAAATTCACTTTTTAGCTGTTATTGAAAGGAAATGTAGATGATCTATATTTCGCTTCCATTGACTTTATTCAAAATTGTTGAAAACTTTAAATGGAAATAGCTTTGAAAGAGAATCACATATTAAACTTAAGCCACAATAATATACATGCTTATATATATATATATATATATATATATATATATATATATATATATATATATATATATATATATATATATATATATATATATATATATATATATATATATATATATATATATATATATATATATATATATATATATATATATATATATATATATATATATATATATATATATATTATATATATATATATATATATATATATATATATATATATATATATATATATATATATATATATATATATATATATATATATATATATATATATATTATATATATATATATATATATATTATATATATATATATATATATATATATATATATATATATATATATATATATATATATATATATATATATATATATATATATATATATATATATATATATATATATATATATATATATATATATATATATATATATATATATATATATATTATATATATATATATATATATATATATATATATATATATATATATATATATATATATATATATATATATATATATATATATATATATATATATATATATATAAATGTATATATATATATAAATGTATATATATATATATTATAGAAAGATTTTTTATATATTCTTAAATATTCACATATATTCTCTATATATAAAAATGTAAGAGATATTTTGTATATATTGTTACATAGAATAAATATTTCGAAATACAGTGTTGAGAAAACTACATATATATTTAAAAAAATCTGTGCTTCACTAAAAACTGAACATAAAATTTTGAATTTCTGATACTCATATGATAAAATATTAATTAGTAGCAGGAAAAGTAATGCGTATTTTCTGGTAGTGCTAGTTCCGTTAATTTTCAAAAAATTGTTTCGTGTTTTAATAACATGTTTGATTACTATTAATAATGTTCGTATTCGTTATAATAAATTTATGATAAATAAGCAAAATATTTATCCATAATTAATACCATAGTGATTTATTTATTTAATAATCATATATGAATAAAAATATAATAATTCATTTAGCATATAATCATAATAATTCATCAATTCATTCAATAAATCATTTAGCTAAGGCATTCTATAATAACTACTTTCACCGCAATAAAATAACTAAAACTTAAAGATTGATCTTTTTTATCTTAATTCATTTGTAACACTATATTTAGTAATTCCCCTAAAATTCTTCAAAATTTAAAGAATAAATCCCAGGAGGAATTTAATCGGTTTTAAGTTGTACTTGAGTTTTGACAAAAATTCATATCAAACATTAGATAAAATTTCAAAGATAACATTTACAATTATTATATGCAAAAAGGATCGAATTTTGTAAATAAAAGTAATAAATTTGGAAAATGGGGGAAAATCAAGAAAAACTAAAAATAAACTTATAAAAGGTGCGTATGTGTCACTTGCTTTTCTTTAAATATTTATAAATTATCAATTATTATTATTTAAAATTATCATGGAAATAAATTGCTACAACAAGAGTCTTATCAATTCTTATATTAATATTTATTTCCTGGGTAAAGAAAATTTAATCACAGAAAAAACAGCTCACACCCTGTCAGAACTGTGTTGGAACTAGTAGGATTCATCAACTTTGGCAAACTTTGCAATTGTTTTCGTCGCTAAGCAATCCTAATGCTGTTGCCACTTAAAAAACATATATATAATACAAAACTAACGTAAAACATGAGGGTCCGATTTGGCGTGAAATCTCTTGGGGGGCTATATTATACTGATACAACTATTGGCGAAATGCTCTGGGCTTCCATCTCAGACATTATTAAACATAAGATGTGAAAGTTTCTTACCCACGAATGGTACACATGCAAACATCCTGGTTCCGCTCTAGTGGGTAAACACAAGAGATGCAGCCAAACGTCTCTGACAAGACTGCGAAGTGGCCCCCTGCTTTGTCAGAGACACGTCTCTGGTACCAAGGTCTACCCTCTCTGTCCCAAATGTCGAGTGGTTCAGGCCTCCCCATCTCATATTTTTCAATGCATTGGGTGTGAGAGAGGGAACATGGAGTTGAGACCGGATATGGTGCTTGAGAGACTGACTATTTTTGGATTCATGGGACTGGTGTGATGGTACTGTCACGCCAGTCGGGGATAAGCAACAACAACAACAGGAGTGAAAGTTGCTCTTCTGCCTCCAGTATAGAAGCAAATCCGGTATGGGTCTGTGTACCAGGGCCTCGTTTTCTTTGTCGAAAGGGAGTGATTTGAATTCCAACTTAACCGAAGAAACGGCATGTTCAATAACGGCGTATGCAACGCGTTCATTATGCCATGGATACAATGTGCTCCACAAGTTAAATTACACCTTTTGGGAGGCAGGGCAAATATTGAGGGTCTTCTGTTTGGTCCCTGCAACTAAATTACAAAGATTCCCATTCAGCAGTCCAGAGTAGGGCTCTACCAGTTTACTGCTACAGACCTACTCTGGCCGAGGTACTGGGAAGGTACAAATGCACGTATCCAAGCGAGATGGGTTCTTAGAATTTAATCTGTTCCTTCTTAGCGACAAGTCAAGTCCACTTTTTAAGAAAAGGCTTCATAGAAGGCAACTTGCGCTGTAAATATTAAAATGCTTTACCAGAAACTTAGGCCATTATTATGGCTAATAAACGTTATCAAAGTAGTAATAACAAATAGAAATAATTTATTGGAGGCCGTCCAATGGCTGATTTGTTAGAGTTCCAGACTCCTGATCTGTTGGTGCCGGGATCAAATCCTGTTTCTGGCAAGGATGCTCCCTTCCTTTTTGAGATAATGAATGAACGTGATCCACATTATGAACGGCTTTCTGGTGGAGTGACCTGAGTAATGCTATTTGCCTCCGTGGCATGGTTCACAGGTGCCCACAGCATAACGATGAATGAGTACCAGTCTCTAATTTTTGTTCTGGTGAAGGGTTAGTCAGAGAGAGAGAGAGAGAGAGAGTGAGAGAGTCAACCAATACCCGGTATAAGTAAAAAATAACATATAGGTCTTTTAAATACAAATATGTTATACAAAGTGTAACAAATTCTATAGCTTTTTTTTGAAAATTTATACTTTAGCTAAGCTAAAATATACAAGTATAGCAGTTCTGTAGTTGTTTATATATAATTTTTATAAATAAACTGTATTTTTTATCTATTTCCACTTCTATGGAAAAAAATTTTAAATAATAGTTTAATTTATATAATTATCATTATTTATTTAAATTGGTGCCCGCTGGGTAAAGACAAATGATTAGCAGTCTCTGGCCTTGTTGTGGCATAGTTTTCATCCCTCAAGTGCCCACCGTAGGAAAAAAATTAAATTAAATTATTATTAAAATTATATAGTTAAAGAGCCATTTTAATTTTAGACTTTAATAACATATACCTTTTAATTACTATCCCGAATAGTACGAAATGCAAAAGGAAATGCGTCTCTGAATACATAATGAGTTCCAGGAATGGAAGAAAGTATTTTACTAGATATATTTTAATCAGACTCTTATGTGTAATCCTTTCTCTAAGAGTTTTTTTCGTCTATAGTTTGATTTCCCTGCAGAATATCCTTAATTACTTTAACGACTCCTCATTTAGTATTTTCACAAATTACGTATGTTTAACTCATCATCATTTGAATGCATCTAAGTTGCTTATTAGGAAATTCCATTGTTAAGATGATGTTTTTAAGATCATACAAGTACAAGGATATATATATATATATATATATATATATATATATATATATATATATATATATATATATATATATATATATATATATATATATATATATATATATATATATATAGTATGTATGTATGTATGTATGTATGTATGTATGTATGTATGTATATACAGAGAGGGAGAAAGAAAGAGAAAGAGATTAATTCCACCTTTTAGTTAGTTTTCTTAACAAAAATTATTTACTTAACATTAGAAATTTAAGGAAAAATACGCGGCGTATGTATATATATATATATTTTTTAATAAATAGAATTACTCAATTAGAGATTAGAAATCATTTAAAATTCAATGTTTTGATGTTTTATTGCGTATTTAAAAAACATTTTTATTGCATATTTAAACATTTCATTATGTATTCAAATAGTATTACCAAAATATTATTACTAAATTTTATTTAATGTAATTGTATAAAATGTAGGAAATAATATTTCTGCTGTTGATCTGTGATATATTTTGCTACTGAATAAAAAAATATTTATAAAAATGCAATTTTATTGCATATTTGAACATTTAATTATATATTTAAATATTATTATATAAAAATAATATACGTTATTTATTTAAATATAAAAGGAAGCAAATGATATGGATTACTAAGTAGCTTATCAAATTTTTTTGCCTCTTAAATATTTATTTAGCAATTGTTACAGAAAGAAATAACATTTAAAAAAATATTTTAAAAATGTAAATCTTGTGTGGTATTATTTTTATATTAGTTACCACTGAATAGTATGAAATTTGCTGTTGTGAAAGAGAAGTTGTACTTGTGAACCTTTTAAAATCTATTTAACTTACTTTTAATGCTTTCATCAATATAAATTATTTCATTTTCTTCAAGCTTAGAATCCTTATTTCTGTTTTGTTTTAAATTCTGAAATTAACATTTTGATGATTATTTTTACTTTTAAAGTCTCAATTTTTATTGTTTTTAAAAAAATTTGTAATATAGGCTCCTAAATTGTTGTCATTATTTTCTTAAAAATATATCGATTATTTAAATTCGATCATTGCAATGATAATCGGTGATTCATAGTGATAATATATAAGTGTGTGTTATAATTTTTGATTTCTTATGGAAATTTTTGTTATTATAAATATGTTTATTAAACTTTTGCTGTCATGGTTGTAAGATTTCGGATATAATATGGACACATGAGTTCGATATTTTTCTCTTTTATGTATCATTATGTGGGCAATTGAATTCTTTTTCAGTTCATCGAATATTTGCCCATAATTAATAAGGATTACCAAATGAAATATATAATTCAATTCATGAACTGGATTCTAGATAGGTTAAATCATAATTTTCGGGTGTTAATAATTAATATGCCGCTCAACTTGTCTAGTGGTCAGCGTGCCTGACTGCGGATAAGGAGTTCCTGGTTTCGAATCCCGGTTCGGGCATGGATGTACTTTCTCTCTCTATCTATCCTGTCTGTGTCCTTTCCTTGTATGAATGAGGTGTAAATGGTTGCCTACCCTATAAACGGGTCCCTATGGCATGTGTGTACTAAGGAAGTCGGACTCCACACCAAAATAGGGTTCAGTTGGAAAAGTGGAGAAGCACACCCTATATTGCCAGCCTGGCTGGCACACGACAACAACAATATAAGCCATCATTATAACTGATTTAAAATCACCATTAAACTAATTATTCAATGATCTAATCAACTTAAATTATATAACAAGGCTATAAAATTTTGCATCTTCAAGTATCAACTTGGGGTGTTTCACGCTTTTTAAGAGCGTATAATCACCGGAGGTAAGCAAATAATATTTATGCGGATTTGGAGGATACTTATTTTCATTCATACTATAAATATTTTTAACGAAAAACACAATAATTTTTATTCTGTAAGTGCTTAAAAATATACATTTCTATAACTGCAGCGTAAATGTTTTGATATTTCTCAGCACACCATCGATGGAAATTGCATGGAATCAAGAGGAAAAGTAATCTCAAATATAAATATTTAATAATTTCTTAAATGAAGGGATTCTCCCAACTCTTTTCACTTACCTTGACTTGCTTTGAACTTACTTATGCGTGCGACTCTATTACAATGTTTAAAATAGTCGTTCTGAGAAAAGATGAGTGAATAATTAACATCGTTAAATAACTATAAAAATCATAGTTTTTTATAAATTATAATTTTTTCCCTTTAAGCTTGATGAATGTTTCTTTTCACGGTTGTGGTCCATTATTGTGCTTATTATTTCTATATAATGACTGAGTCCTTCAAATGCAATTATCCTCTCCTCTAATAATATTTTTGGCACGTCTAATATTTTCCTGCTTTAATAAATCCTCGTCTGAACGAAATCTCAAACCACATGTTTGGAGTTGGTGTCACTCCTAGAATTTGTATAAATATTATGGTTATTAATCATATTTATTATCAAGCATTATTTCATGTGAGGTTTCATTTGCATCTCGTAGATGGCGAATAATATGTGGCTTGTTCTCCGGACTCAGTAGAAAACAACTACTGTTCAAAATATCAAGGTATAAAAGCTGTGCTGCCCCTAAAATTTAGATGACTATGTCACATCTAAGATCAGAAGATGACAAATACATTACATTCGAGGCTTTTTTAAACCAGGAGGAGTCCATAAGGGAGAACTATCATAAATTAGGAGGCTAGAAAACATTGAAAACAACCTTTAAGTGATTCATGAGGGAAGATGGGGGCAAAGATGTCTAATAGTGCCAAATGGGGGACAATAGTGTCTAATAGGGCAAGATGGGGGGCAATTGTGTTTAATAGGGCAAGATAGGGGACAATTGGTGTCTAATAGGGCAAGATGGGGGACTATGGTGTCTAATAGGGCAAGATGGGGGACAATGGTGTCTAATAGGGCAAGATGAGGGACAATGGTGTCTAATAGGGTAAGATGGGGGACAATGGTGTCTAATAGGGCAAGATGGGGAAAACGAATTAAAATTACCTTGCCCTGTCTTAAGTTGCAGTGTTGAAGAAGTAATTATTATCTCAGCTTTGTTACTAATACAGATTTTTTATATGTTGTTTGCTGGGTTATTTTCAGCAGAAAGGCAAATTTCCATACCAGCATTATAAGCCAAACTCTACTTAACCAAAAGTGTTCGTCAATCATATTTCAATCAGCCACTACTTTGGTTGAGTCTCAATAAAGTTGCAGTTGGGATATTGTTGAAATTCTTAGAATGGACCAATCAGAATATTGCAAAAATTGGTCTGCCACATCCGTTTGTAGTTTTTGCGATATTGTAAGCATTATCTTTGCATATTCCAGACCATTTTGGATGCCGCGTTTTCTAATGCTTAATAGCCTGTAGGCTGTTTGTAAGACATATTAAAATCCACCCTCATTTGGAGGGTTTTTCGTAAATATTATGCCGGATTCATGGGTGTGTAGCGGCATTCTTCTCAGTACATAATCCAAAATTAGCCTCTTCTAGTTATTTGGAAGTTGCTTGATGAGCAGCTTCGCAATTTAGAAGCAAACCCTGTAGAAGAACTCCCAATGCTCATCTTGCCGTCCTCACAAGTATCATTTTCCTTGGAAGATACAGCGATTACCACGTCATTTACATGCTCCTGGCATCATTAGAACACTTCAGTACTTCGGTTAGATTGCGATTGAAACTCACTACCTTTCGATAGTGAAAAACACCCAAACCAACCAGCATACCCCAGCCTGCGGAATTTACGTATCTCAAGGGAGAAAACCTGAAAACTCACAAGAACATACTAGAAAGGCGTGAATTCAGAAGCGCAGCATCAATTTCCCGTTGTGCAACAGTGGCTACGATAAATCTCAGCTTTATGCTTATAAAATATTTTTGATTACATTAATCCATATTGAAGCTTATCTCAATGCTTATGAATGAATATATATTTGTTGGGTCAGGTGCAGAATTCCCAACTATACACTATACTGAAGAGGTTGTATTTGTCAAGAAGTTATTGTGGTCTTTGAATATTAATTAGTATCGAATTCCGTTTAAGAAACTTAGCTTTAAAATTTAATAAATAAAATAAAATGAAAATTTATTACATATACTCTTTGTGAAAATAAATAAAATGAATAAATAAAATTATATATATATATATATATATATATATATATATATATATATATATATATATATATATATATATATATATATATATATATATATATATATATATATAACTAGAAAGCTAGTGTAGACATAATTCACCAGTCTTTTTTTATAGTTAAAATTTTAACGAGAACTTCCATGCATACAATATCACTTAATAAAATTTATTAATAACCTCGCCAATTTATCAATAAATGAAAGTGAAATTAACGTTTCTCGTGTATTTAAGGGAAAAATATTTTTAAAAGTTTCAAATAATGACACTGTTTTATTTAAAATCATAATTTGATCCCAATCACCTGACAAATTATTACCAAACAGAAAACATTTAAATTTATTTTCTAATGCCCGGCTGACTTTAGAATATACCTAATCAGGCTACAATCGGCCAAAGTAGTGGTATCTCATGCAGTGAGCCACCCAATGGTTGTGTCCGCTTCGCCCCGAAATTGGAGAGATAAAGAAGTACATACTTGTTTTAAAAATATTCAATTTAGCAAACAATAGCAGCACTCGATTTTAAAAATAAACGAGACTTATCATATGAACATGCAAATTTTGTTTGTAGTTTTCTGTAACTACCCTATAAACTTAGCATATTTTTCATTAAAATTAAATTTTCTTTTTTTTTAAATAGTTTAATATAAAGTTCATAGCATTGTTATAGTGACATTTATTGAATTAAAAATATATTGATTCTTACCAGGAAATATATCTCTTCGGATTTCTTCGAATGAAATTTAAGATTAGACTATTTTTCAACTATTAAAAAAGGATCAGATTTAATGTACGGTCACCCTTGGCGCGTTTTCTTTTGGCGCCAAATTTGGCGAACATTTTTACTGGAAACCCGGCAAACTAGTATTTTAGCAACCCTATTTGTAATTAATTTCTCATGAATATTTACCGATTTAAATTCATTAATATAAAATTTAATCAAAACATTTTATTGATAATTTAACATATCAACTTTATTATTTTACCATTGATGTTTGAAATGTATAAATCTGCTTTTTTTGTTAATTTTGTAAAATTAGTTGAGCATATTTTGTAGATAGCAACAATGTATAAAATATTTGACACTATTTCAGCCATTTTTCTTTTCCCGTTTTTCCTGATCGGAAATTCGTCATACGCCTTTGGGGACTTTTTGAAATTTTCGCCAAGTGTGACCGTATGGTAAAATTTTATCTTAAAAAATTATCTTAAAAGCCATATTTTTAAAGTACGGAAAAAATCATTTAACTTATATTTTGATGAGATAATTACTTTTAAAGTTTACGACATTCAACTAATTAACTTTATGCATTAGTCTTTCTCTGTTGAATATTTTTAATTGGTGATGAATTTTATTGGACTTAATACTGTTCAATCTTAAGGTTTTTTAAAAAAAATTATAATAGTCTTGCTTTTTTATTAAAATAAAATTCTAATAAATGGAAGGCTTGATTAATACCACATAAGATTTTGCTTAGACATTTTTATATTTTTATGCAATTCAAATTAAATTCTCAGACAGTTTAAAAGAGTTTCTTTACGCATTTCTAAAGAGTTATTTAATATCCTAGATATTTTTGGAAAAAAGATTGAAATATATCCATTGTAAATAATTTCCAATAAAAATTTATCTTTTATTATTTTTCTGAAAAAAATTTATTTTCTCGGAAATAATTATCTATATGAATCTAAAATCTGTTATTTATTCTGCAATAGAAAAGTCTACTCTGAAAATAAATATTTCTTTTAGTCGATATGTAATTTTCTGCTTAGTAATTAAAAAAAAAGGATTTGTGTACCCAAAATGAATTTTATTTTTGAATAAAAAATAATACAGTTACCTCCTCATATAACACTATATTCTTATAACGCGTCTTCATATAAGGTTATTTCATTTCCCCCTCATTTGTGACTCATGGTAAAGGGGAAAATTTGACAGCTTCTGTTGAAGCGGAGACCTGGAGCACCTTGTCCTATGAACCAGAACCTAAGGTAGAAGTCTGACATGGCTCCTATGCCTGCAGACCTTAGTTGAGCCTATTGGAACGGCCTTCAGGCCTTGGGTGACCCTACCAGGAGATTACTCTCCCGAACTACTTCACCCACTCCACCCAGGAACACCCCCTCACCGGCTATAAGAGCACTCTTTGAGGCAGCCTGCAGGACTTTAGGGGGAAAGCTTTGCATCTCCCAAAATTTAAGGGTAGATATATTTATGAAAAAAGAACTGCTGACCACACATCCGTCTTTAGAACGGAACTCATCGCCATCATGGAGGGACTTTCTTTGTTAGATAACTATACACAAAATGATTTCTTTGAGATATGGATCCTTACATACAGTCGATCCTCGATCCAGCACCTTTTCAATTGGCAATCCATCGGTGATAATACTAGTAGAAGTATTCTATTCTTGTTGAAAAGCCTTTCAGTTCAACACCCAATCCACCTCCCGTGGGCCCCCTCGCATTATTGGTCTTCCTGGGAATGAAGTAGCCGACGACCTTGCAAAGGCTGCCGCCAGTAATCCTTTGAACCCGGAATATTGCATGGGACTAAGACCATCAAAGATCTCTTCCATTGCTAAAAAACTTACTTCTAAAACCTGGGCTGACACTCCTGCTTACCCTTGGTACTTTCAAAGACATCCTGGAGCCACCACAACATTTAAAGGCTCCAGAGTACATCAGACGACACTGTCTCGACTTTCTACTGACCACTTGAAGTGTATGATCTTTGAGGACGGTGAAAGAATATACCCATCATGCCCTAAGTGCGACAATGCTCCGTTTTGCCCGCAACACATCTTAAAGTGCTTTGGGTTTTCTCGTGAAGAGGTTGTGAAAAGTCCATATCTGCTTTTGGACTTTTTGGCTAACTATGATCTCATGGATCTGGTCTAGTTCCATTAGACCAGGTGGGGATTAGTCCCACCACAACCATCATTTCCCATCTTTTGTTAGGTCTCTACTTCTAAAATACGAAGACTCAATCATTTTGGGAACCCTGATGGCTGACCGACTGAGCCCTTGATATCACTATCGCCCATCTAGTGCTGAAACGGGGACATTTTAGTTGTTGTTTTTGTCTTGTGCCAGCTAGACGGGCAATATGAAGTGCGCTGCTCCATTTTTCCAACTGAGGCGTAATTTGCTGTGGAGTCACAGATTTCCTCTGTACACACATGCCATAAGTACCTGTTTATAGAATAGGCAGCCATTAATAATCCATACAAACAAGGAAAGGACAAAGACTAGAGAATGAAAGAAAAAGTACATTAATTCTTAAACCATGATTTGAACCCAGGACCTTACTATTTGCAGTCAGACACGCTGACCACTAGACAGAATGGGCGGTGAAATTCTTAGCTGCTGGATGTTATATAAAAAAAATAGAAACTAATGTAATCTTCGATACTCTCAATAAGTTATGTTTCTGCGCGAGAATTGAAAAATAAGAATTTTATTCATATTTTTTTACACGTTTTCTTTATAAGCACGATGTTTTAGACTCTAAACATTAGAAATTATAATTAATTGAAAGTGTTACATGTTTAAGAATAAAACTTTCATTCAACAACAATAGATCTATGAAGAAGGCTAAATAATATTTTCGCTCCAATACTAAATAGTAACAGATAATAACAGTAAAATGCCGAATAATAGCAGATTTCTGAAATTTTAACCCATGTGATATCATTAATGGAAAGTATTTAAAACTGAACACTTAAAATATCTCATATTCATAAATTAACTAACATGTTACACGAATGAAAATAACTATAAGCTGCCTGTAGTGTTGAATAAATAAGTTTAGTCAGTTCACTTGAATCCTCAGATGGGAAGATTTTCCTCTTAAAGTTAAAATGATGGATTTTTAGGCAATACTTTGAGCATTACTTGCTCATTGTTTGTGATAGAGTTCGTCAGAAATGGCAGTTCAGAACTTACCAGAAGTGCATAAAATAATATAACTATTGAAAAGGTAACGCTAATTATATTTTCTAACCTTTGTTATCTTTGTTATAATATATTTCTAATTATATTATAACAAAGGTATTTCTTTTAATATACTCAAGCCTGCGTTTGTGATGCAGATAAGAACCACATAAAATAAAATGTATAAAAATTGACAAAAATCATTCTGTGTACAGCTAAAAATGTTGTCGCCACTCAAGTAAAATGTATTTTCTTATACTGTGAATATGCGCCGAATAAAAGTTTCAGTAGAAATGAACTCAAAATCTTACAAATTAGCTAAGAATTGATGTTTGAAATGAAATCAAGACAGTAGGCTATTCCATCCAAGACTGCCACCCCCTGGTAAAGCAAAACAAAAAGGTGATCTCCATGAAAATAACGCAATTGTTTTCAATGAAGAACAAATAAATATAGTGATAAAAGACAAATTTAAATGGACTAGTACTAAACTAAAAACAATTAGTTATATAAATGTAGTTCGTACTGGGGTAGAAATACAAATATAATGTGGATGTCGCAATATTTATTCAGTGACATTTGGAAAATCAAAATAACTGAATGAAAAAATAACTATTAAAAATGAAAAAACTGGATGAAAAACGATTTCAGTTTTTAATTAATTATTTTGTAAATTATATTCCAATTTGTTGGTACTTAAAATAATACAAATGTTTTGTTGTGAGTATAAATAATTGCAAACTTTGGCATATATATAAATGGGCCTTAACTCTAGGGCTACTATTAGGATATATTTTGCTGCTGAAAATCTGTAACAAATTTCATTAACAATGGTGGCTGGAGAGGGATGGTGGGCCAATCTCTCAGTAAGACATGACAAATGTTCTCAAGCGGTGAGCTATCTTTAGAATGTGTAGACAGACCTGTTCAAGGAATGTTAGATCACGACCGACTCTGAAATGGCAAAATCACAGATCTTAGATGCTTGAAATATATACCAATGACTGCCCAAAATATAAAACTATCTTCAAGGCCATAAAATGATATCAAATGCAGTCCGTCGATGAGCAATTTCTGCAAAGCCTCCAAACAGGAATGTCATTGTGGAAATGTTGCTCTTTAAACTGTGACTCGTCTAAGAACTATCATTCCTGTATCCAGTTTTGTAATAAGGGAAATCAGAATCACCATCTGTTTCTATGCTGAATTGTTATGGTAAGAAAAAAGAATGGTTATTATTTTGAGCATTTATAGTGGTCAGCATGGATGATAATCCGTGTTTATTGTTTAGATATCACTAAAATGTTTTACACCAGCCATAAATTTGTCCGTTTTCTGGTGTCTGAAATCGTTGCAGAGGAGACTCACCATGACCAAAGGATGGGCGTGTAAACTTCGTAGCAAAGAATACCGAATTAAATCACATGAACCGTTAAACATCGGGAGAGGCATGTTGAACTTTATATATTTTTGCTTCCTCTGTGAGATAAGGTGCTTGACAGCTTACCCAATTTTTATGACATATGAATATCGTACCCTATCCCTTGAAAAGTCATCTCTGAAAGCAATTTACACGACCGTACTTTTTTCAAAGCGTCAGGTGTTTAAATTGTCCCCTGATTGCTGTAGCAATACACTAGGGTTCCCCATGGACTAATCATAGGAGAGTGTTCTGCAGAATGGAATGTCTGCACGCAATTTCTTTCCCTGTTTAAGTACGAGAGATCAAAATGACACATTTGAAATCAGTATTCACCTCTGTTAAAGTCAGTGATTGGGTGTTTTTCTAGTTTCTTTCTTTAAACCACGTGAATGTATCACCTTATCCATGCAGAGTTTTCCTGGAAGACAGTTTACAAGCATTTTGTCCACAAATACTCAATTTCTGGACGCAATTCACTTTGATTTTACATTGACTGCACAATTCAGAAATTTCATTTCGTTCATCCTGCCTATGCATACTATTATTTAATCTATATAATTGCATTAACCATCTCGTATTTATACTTATTATTGTAAATTTTGTTTACTCAATAATGATTTACTAAAAATTTTGTTTACGTTATGAGCGTGAATATAGATATATTTATGTACAAGATAATAAAAAATGCGATTATACCGTTTTGCAATTCTCCTAAAAATTTTAAAATGCATCAAAATGTCACATATTGTAAAAACACATGAAGTGTTTCAGTTGTTGTTTTGTCGTGTGCCAGCTAGAGGCTGGCAATATGGGGTGCGCTGCTCCACTTTTTTAACTGAACCCTATTTTGGTGTGGAGTCCGACTTCTTCAGTACACACAAGCCACAGGGACCCGTTTATAAAGTAGGCAACTATTCACACCTCATTCATACAAAAAAAGGGAGAAAGACAGGATAGATAGTGATATATATATATATATATATATATATATATATATATATATATATATATATATATATATATATATATATATATATATATATATATATATATATATATATATATATATATATATATATATATATATATATATATATATATATATATATATATATATATATGTTGTTGTTGTCGTGTGCCAGCCAGGCTGACAATATGGGGTGCGCTGCTCCACTTTTTCAACTGAACGCTATTTTGGTGATGAGTCTGACTTCCTCAGAACACACATGCCATAGGGACCCGTTTATAGGGTAGGCAACCATTCACTCCACATTCATACAAGGAAAGGACAAAGACAGGATAGATAGTGAGAGAAAGTACATCCATGCCCGAACCGGGATTCCAACCCAGGACCTCCTTAGCCGTAGTCAGGGACTCTGACCACTAGCAGGGCGGGCGGCATTTGTTTCAGTAAAATATTAAATACATAAATAATAAATGTAAATACATTTATTTTGCTCCGTCAGTTTCAAATAACTGTCCTTTTAAAGATCAGTTTCTCTCTCCTGCATTTTATTTTCACTTTTAAAAATATCCCTTGTTAAATTTCTAAACTGAAATAGTAAATAATTAAGGTTATCAAGAAGTAATGAATTTACGACAAATGCGATTCATTTCTTGTTTCAATTATACTTAGTTGTTTCAGCTAATTTGATATATCTACTACATTTAAAGTATGGAATATGCATGGAAAACATTCAAAATTCTGTTGATGATTATATTTTGAAATCCTTTAAGTATTTAACTAATTAATGTAATAAAATAAGATAGCTTTAAAACGTGTTATATCAAAGAAAGATGGCTGTAAGAAAATAATTGAAAATATAACACTTATTTGTATCAAATACTTCATAAATATATGTTTTAAAAGTTGTAAGTTGAGTTTTCTAAAAAAGAATTGGCTTCTTGTAAAATATGTTAATGGTAAGATGATATAAATTAAATTGCTTGTACTTATGATTATGTGCTTTAGAAAATGCTAAGTCATTCCTGAGAAATATTTTCATATTCTCAATTAAATGTTGTCAAAAAATTATGTATATGTATAAAAATTCTAAACTATGGTTCAGGCTATATTGAGTATAAGGCTGATTTAAAAAACCTGTTGAGTGAAAACAAATATAGCGTTATTTTTAAATATTGCTTTAAATCATGAATCATTGATAATGAAACCAATTTAAGCAATTCCGAACATTTTAACTAATAAGATATCTGGAAAATTGAATAATGTAATAAAAATAGTCTT
The DNA here is from genome assembly GCA_037975125.1 of Latrodectus hesperus. Lineage (NCBI taxonomy): Eukaryota > Metazoa > Arthropoda > Arachnida > Araneae > Theridiidae > Latrodectus > Latrodectus hesperus. The sequence goes on from CM075860.1 coordinate 23,102,230, forward strand.
CTAGTTGAAAAAAATGTCTTATTAGATAAAAGGGAAAAAAATTAAAATAAACCTTCTTTTGTGCAAGTAATTTTAACTAAAGTTCTTGAAAAATGATCAATGATAGAGTTTGAAAAGATGCAAACTTTTCCCCGAGTTTATTTATTACCTAAAGAGTACATTAAAGTAATTAACATAGATGTTTATATTATAAATTATTTATTTGTTTTGCCTAATAAAATATATTAGCATGCCCAGGAAACAACTCTATTTTTTATTTGTACTCTGTTTAATTACTAATTTATCCTTAATGAGTGGGGAAACTTATATTTATGTTTTGTTGAACTTCTTATTCTTTTAAGTAATTCGTATATTTTGCAAATTAAATATTTTTTAATTATTTTCAAGAGAAAATGTGATAAATATTGTGAAGATAATTTTCCCATAAAATAAATTTTTTTGCAAAGTAATTAATTGCTTTTCATTCCACGAGAAAATGTGTTTCTGTTGCAAACAAGCTTTTATAACTATGAATATAATTAATAAATTAAAAGTAAACTCTGCAATTTTCGAAGAGTGTTTCGCGTTTGAAAAATTAAGCAAAAAGTTCTTCTCAAAGTTTCATTAATACTAAATACGTTGATTTGTTTACAAGTAATTAAATTAACAAGCAATAAGAATTTGCTTTTTGATAAATGAACATTTCTTAAGTAATTGTACATTTTAATTATTATGAAGAGAAGTAAGAATGCTCAAATATTTTTTAGTTTAGTAAAATTTAAAGAGAAAACAACGTTTTCTTTATAATCATGATAAGTAATAACAATTTTATACATTTTAGTATTTACTGTGATATGTCGAAATTTTGCCATAAAACTTTTTCAGTCAAAAGAAGGAAACTCATAATAAACTAATAGCTTAATTAACATGGATAAATCAATATTCTTTTTTCAATGAACAAATAACGAAATAAAAAACAAATGTAGAATTTATACTTATGAATATTTCAAAACTGAATTGATTTTATTATAAAATTTTCTTCTACATTTCTTGCAATATCATTGATATTAATTGATGAGTACAATATGTTGTCTCTTTATTTATTTATTATTCACTGAATATTTTTAAGTAGTAAAGCGAAATTTGTATAAAAAGTAGCTTTTGACATAGATAATTTTTTCGTTTTAATTAAAATTTTACATTTATTCCTTTTCCCATAAATTTAAACTAATGATTTTACTTTTGATAAATTTCTTAATGTATTAAAAAGTAATTAAATTAAAAACATGAAAATTTTAATTTATGAAAAGTTAATTAAATTAAATTTTAATATATATATATATATATATATATATATATATATATATATATATATATATATACATGTATATATTCATATGCTTATAATAATTTAATTTTTAAATTCATGTAAAATTATCTAAATAAAACAAAAAACGGCATATAAAAGGCATTTTTATCGCCATATAAAAGGTGTGTGATAATTCATCAGTGAATTATGAGCTAACGACAAAATATTTCTTTCACATCAGCCTACATGTTTCCATCAAATTTTCGATGAAGCTTTATTTAATAAAATGGAAAAATTACATTAAGTAATTAGTAAATGAATACTTTTAAAGTATATCAATTAAAAATCATAATGTAAAAAGTTTTTATCGATATTTTAAATCATCATTCAAAGATAAGCAACAAAAAATTAATCACAAATAATAATCATATCATGAAACTTTCATTGGTCGTATTTTTTATACGATATATATCTATCATTCCCTCAACATATATTTATTCTTAATTCCAACAGAAGTATTGCCGCCCACCTTGTCTAGAGTTCAGACTCCCTGACTACGGAAAGGGAGGTCCTGGGTTTGAATCCAGGTTCGGGCATGGATGTACTTTCTCTATCTATCCTGTCTTTGTCCTTTCCTTGTATGAATGAGGTGTGAATGGTTGCCTACCCTATAAACGGGTCCCTATGGCATCAGTGTACTGAAGAAGTCGGACTCCACACTAAAAATATGGTTCCTTTGAAAAATGTGGAGCAGCGCACTCCATATTGCCAGCCTAGATGGCACACGACAACAACAACAACAGAAGTATTATATCAGCAATATATTTGCTTCACAGTTTAGTTTACGTCAATGCCTTCTGATGAAGATTTCCTTGAGGATAATCTCCCTTTAACAGTAGTTATCACCAAATTCTATATTTTTTATGCCATTAAGAATAATTTGATTTTGCCAATTTGACAGCTTAAATTGAATTTTGTAGGAAATTTTATACATCTATTTTCTTAATCCTATATCTCTTGAAATGGATTCCGGAAAGCTCCCAAGCAACTACTCCAAAAGTAGTGTATAAGGGGGTGGAAGTGTAACATCAATCTGCTTCAGATCATCAGTAACTGGGATCGAATACGGATTGCTTCACATGGAAAAGAACTGTACTAAGGCTTTGGATTAACAATCAATAAAGATCTTGCGTTCCAAGTCTCTGGACAACCTAAGAGATTGGCGATGTAAAAATAAAATTAAAAAAAAAACTGGCAAAACAAACAGAATATACCTTTGAATTAAAGAAGGCCGATTTCAAAATGATTCAGTGGATCACTTGATTGTGCTCCGAAGAAAAATATATTTATATTCATAAAGCTTCTTCCAATCTCAAAAGATACTTAGATTCATAAAGCTGTTTCCAATCTCAAAAGATACTTAAATTCATAAAGCTTCTTCCAATATCAAAAGATACCAAAATTCTTAAAACTGTTTCCAATCTCAAAAGATATTTAGATTCATAAAACTGTTTCCAATCTCAAAAGATATTTAGATTCATAAAGCTTCTTCCAATCTCAAAAGATACTTAGATTCATAAAGCTACTTCCAAACTCAAAAGATACTTAGATTCATAAAGCTCTACTTCCAATCTCAAAAGATACTTAGATTCATAAATCTACTTCCAATCTTAAAAGATACTTAGATTCATAAAGCTATTTCCAATCTCAAACGATACTTAGAGTCATAAAGCTTCTTCCAATCTCAAAAGATACTTAAATTCATTAAGCTGTTTCCAATCTCAAAAGATACTTAAAGTCATAAAGCTTCTTCCAATATCAAAAGATACTTAGATTATAATATCAAAAGATACTTAAATTCTTAAAACTGTTTCCAATCTCAAAAGATATTTAGATTCATAAAGCTGTTTCCAATCTCAAAAGATACTTAGATTCATAAAGCTGTTTCCAATCTCAATCTTGTCTCGTAAGTTCTAAATGGCGAAGATTGCCACCTGTGAACTTCCACTTAACTTGTTGAGCGCAGCACTAAAACAGGTGCATTTAAGAATGCCGGTTTACGATACGCACACATGAATCTATCAATAGTAGCAATATTGAAGAAATATCTAATAAAAATAAATAAAAAACATCTTTAAAAAGCATGAATACTTTTAAATACTGGTCTTAAAATGTAACTGTAATCCTAATAATCAGATATTGTCATATGGATTGGGGTTACTTAACTTTCTATTTTAAAAGAAATCTATTATACTGTTATGTTTCATGTTGTATATTTTTCAAAAACTTTTGTCATTTCACAAAAAAATCTTTAAAATATGCCAAGAAATATTTTCCATTAACTCAATTTACTTTGCTTAAAATCTTAATACATGTGTTTTTTCATCAATTATAAATATATAAAAAATAACTCGCAGTTGGCTTAAATTTCATTTGTTTTACAGCAAAGTATTTGTCGCTTAATAATATGAAATGTTAATCTGTTACACTGACTGCTTATTAATATATTTTTCACGACGCCATTTTTAAGCACTACAATGTGCGGTATAATTTTAAGTCCTCAGAAAATTTCTTCGGACTGCATAAACAAATAACTTTAAATGATTGAAACAATTGAAGTGAATTTCATTTTCAGAAATAAACCATTCAATAAAAAAATTCACTTTGTTTCAAATAAAAATGAATATTTGATAACACACTCAAAACTGGTTTTCGAAATCATCTTATTTCTTCTCTTGCAATCACTTATAAATAGTAAATCTCCATAAAAAAATGTGTAAGCGACAGTAATCTAAAGAAAGATTAGAATTTTAGCTTGCTTAATTTGAAAGAAAATTCATATAGTATCGCATTGAAAAATAATATCTGGTCAGGAAGTTGGAATATTTTCTGCATTCTTGTATAATGGTAATGAATGTTTGATATCTCACTCTAGACGGGGGGGACTACTCTTTGAAAAGAAACCGATGTTTGATGGGAAAAATATAGTCATTTGATATATATAAGAAATAGTTGGGAAGTTTCTACACTATGTCAAATAAAAGAAACACTTTATTTGCTATTAAATGCTGGAGGACAATCTTAAGGCCTAAGATTACTGTAAAACATTTTACTGTCCACGATGCAAATTGCCCTTCTGAAGAACTATCCATGGATAGTGTTCTTTTTTCATTTGTCACAAAGGAGGAAACCCGGAAAAATACCAAGAACTTGTCTAGACAGATATGCATTAACATTACCACAATGACTGGGAACATTACCAACAGTACGGGGATCAAGTCAGGAACATTTCACTCTGAACACCGCTGTCCTAATACTAGATCCCTCATCTACTAAGAGATACTGACATATATGAGAATCAGCATCTAAAATATTTACCATCAATATTTCCCTCTTTTAAAAGATGATGAGTTTAGTATTCTTTTTCTTTAAAGTGCGTGGTGTTTATCTTATTTTAATCAGCATCTATTCGTTTTATACATAAATAGTGAGAAACTTTACTTTAAATCGTTTTCCATTCTATATAATGAAATATTTCGACTTTCAGAAGGAAAATTTGATTTACCTGATATCAGAAATAATATTAAAAGACTTATTACGTATACATAATCTTTTGAAAGAAAATGCTATTTTAATGGTAAGTTATTTTTATAAGATGAAGATATTCCTTATATAAATTTATTTGTAATTTCATTAAATAAAGGGAATTTCATCATTCTTCTTAATATATTACATATTTTAGACTTTTATAGCTATGCAGATTGAAATTTATTAACAATCAATAAGAAAATTTTTAAGAACGCTTAAAAATGTTTCAAATTCCAAAATAAATTTGTATTAGTTAATGAATCTAAATTTTCGTTTTGGAGAAACAGTTTGAAAATTGTTGATAGAAATATTAGAAATTCGTAACAGAATCCACACGACTAGATACAAAAAGGGTCATGTGCATGACCAGGTAATAATTTTGTACCTGAACTAGAGATACATCCATCATAATGGCGAATGATACACCTAAAACAAATCCTGAACTTATCATTTCATTGGTGTGACGTGGCAAGGAGATGGAACTTGCCAGCTCTGGTGTTGCCTTTGTACTTTGAACGCAGTTTAAATTACTGGCAGATTGGATGTTCTTCATGCATTTTCATTTGCCAGAAAAATGCAGTTTATTCTGAAACATAATGCATTCAAACAAATAGTAAGTAGTAGAGATTAAAATATATTTTGTTTTTCATTATGTTTTTAAATAAACATTTATATACATAACCTCTATTATATATATATATATAAATATAAATATATATATATATATATATCTATCTATCTATCTATCTATCTATATATATATATATATATATATATATATATATATATATATATATATATATATATATATATATATATATATATATATATATATATATATATATATATATATATATATATATATATATATATATATATATATATATATATATATATATATATATATATATATATATATATATATACTACTGGCTATTAAAATTGCTACTCCAGGAAAGCGGCACACCCCACACGTGAAATTTGCATGACAGGTAGAACTTGCTGCGATATGCAAATGATTAGATTTTCAGCGTATTCATACAAAGTAGGTGACAGTAGCGACATATACAATGTGCATGAAACCTGAGATTTGACAGCAGTTTTCTCATACTCAATTTCCGTTTCAACGTTGTTTTCGTCAGAGAAAGTTGTTGTAATGCCTCGTGTAAGAAGAAGAAATGCCTATCAGCACGTGTCTGATTTTGATCGAGGAAGGATTATAGCCTACCGGGATTGCGGTTTATCGTACCGCAATATTGCTGCTCGCGTCGGTCGAGACCCCATGACTGTTAGCAGAATATGGAATCCACGGGTTCAGGACAATCATACGGAACGTCATGCAGGATCTCAGTGACCCCCCATTACTAACAGCAGAAAAGACAGACATCTAATCCGCATGGTCACAAAGGATCGTACAGGCACGTCACGAACGCTGAGTCGAGAAATGGAGTCATTTGCAAGGCAACAAGCTTCTGCTCGAACAGTTCGATGACGTTTGAAGCAGCATGGATTGTCTGCACGGCGACCATGGCTTCGGCTACCATTGACGCTGCGTCACAGACAGAAGCGCCTTCAATGGTGTGATCAGCGACGAATCTGGACGCGGGAATGGCATCACGTCATCTTTACAAATGAATCTCGGTTCTGTATACAGGACCATGATGGCCGCATCCGAGCTTGGAGGCATCGTGGAGAACGTGCATTGCCAGATTGTATTGGACATCGCCATACTGGCCCATCTGCTGGAGTGATGATATGGGGTGCCATTGGATACACGTCTCGATCACCTCTTGTTCGCATTACCGGCACTTAGAAGAGCAACCATTACATTTCCGATGAGTTAAGGCCCGTGGCTCCGCCCTAACTTCGAGGCCTCTCTAATGCTTTGTTTCAACAGGATAATGCACGACCGCACGTTGCCCGCAGTGTTCTGAACTTCCTTGATACAGAACAGGTTCGACTGTTACCCTGTGTGGTCAATGGTTGCCGAGCGATTGGCACGCCATCACTCACCATCCACTACTATCGATGAACTGTGGCATAGTGTTGAAGATGCATGGACTGAGATCACAGTACATGCCATGCAATCTCTGTTTGACTCCATGCCTAGGCGCATAAATGCTGTTATTGCAGCCAGAGGTGGCTGCTCTGGGTACTGATTTCTCAAGATCTATACATCCTAATTTCCTGTAAATCTAATCACTTGTTCTTTCCACTATAATGTATGTGTCCAATAAATATCGTTCTGTTATTTGCATTCCTTCTTGGTGTAGCAATTTTAATGGCCAGTAGTGTGTATTTATATATATTTATTTATTTATAAAATTTTAACCATTTCTAAATAAAAAACCATTCAGTATCTCATAAAAAACCATTTTTCGTCTTCTTATATAAAAAAGGATGAATTTTTTAAGGCATCAATATTAAATAAAATGTAATCAACGTAATGAAAGATATCAAAGCGATTGTAAAAGATAAAAAAAATGCTTTTTTTTATAAAAATATTTTTATCTCTCTTACGTTTTTCTCTCATTTCTTATCTATAAAATGCGTTTGTTACTGATGTAATTCATTAAATACTATTAACAAAATTTATAAAACTGATGAAGCTTTTACAGATAAGCTTGTGCCTTGGCTGCTTTTTACGTTACTTAGTATAAATACTTCACTTTAATCTACTATTTTTTTTATAAAATTCATATCCTTTATATTTATCCATTTTTTTCTCAAGTTCTTCTCTGTTGCATGACTTAAATATCTATGCACTTTTTTTAAATTTATAATTAACTTTTTATGTCAGTGCACAGTATATATTTTTTAGTTTATTATCTGGAACCTTATGCATTTTTAATTTCTTTTTTACTTTTTATATCATACATTTATTTTTTACAAAAAATCTTATTTTTGACGCAATGAAATTTCAGAGAGTTTTATAATATGTTCTAGAAAATACAGTAAAAAAATTTTGATTAACTAGCCAGATTTTTTCAAAAGTTGAAATAACTGAAAAAAGCATGTTTGCAAAAATTTGTAACTAGAAACACTTAATATTGAAACTCGCATACTTTTTAAATTGTATTATGTATACATATTTATTTAAAAGATCCCTCATATAATCATAAAAATGTTACGAATTAGGAAAAGAATTCTGCATATTTTAATTTATTTCTATTAAAATATAAATAAAAATTAGAGAATGTATTTATTATTATGGAGTCCGAAATATTTATCTTTGCTTTTGATTTATGTTTTTAATCTTATAGATATGCGTTTCAAAATGTAAATAAAAATCGTTCGGTATTAATTAACATTTACTAAATTATTATGCTGGAATTAGTTATTTAAGACATTAATCTAGGCATCTTATAATTATCTTTATAATTTTTAGCACTTTTTTATATCTACCTAACTTTACTTCAAGATTTTCAATGAGAGAATTTTATTCTCATTTATTTTATTCATGTTTTTATTATTTAAATAGAAGTTCGATATTTATATTTAAAATTTATTTCATTTGAATTTATATTACGACGTTATAATACTGATTTATTGTATATTTAAGTTATAATATTTAATATAAACTTTTTATAACATAATTTATAGGTAAATAAATTTATAAAAATCTTTTTATTTATAAAAAAATAAAATTGTGATTGATAAAACTATTTTTATAAAAATACTTTCCTTTAAAAAAATTATCAAATATAAGTTATTAAAATATTTGCATATATATATATATATATATATATATATATATATATATATATATATATATATATATATATATATATATATATATATATATATATATACATATATATATATATATATATATATATATATATATATATATATATATATATATATATATATATATATATATATATATATATATATATATATATATATATATAAACTTATTTTTTATCTAACAGCAGTTAATGTACATGGGAAATTTCTTGATAGACCTATTTGTTCTTTTGGGATATGGAGAAATCCGGTTGCCTGAAGATGAGTATCCAGTTTAATAAGATTCATATGTGCGAACAACCGGTTAATGGTATTGCTCTGTCTACCATTGAATTTAAATATTCTAGAAAAATATTGTCGTACATCTACACTGATGGATCAATCTTTGACGATGATGCTTTAGCCGGTGTGTGTTGCAATATTCCTTTATGCTATGCACCAAGTGGTGATCATTGCACACCTTATGATGGCTAAATCAAGGCTATTTATATTGCATTAACGCAACGGGCTGTTCACCATTCGTCATTCTGCAGTACGGCCGTTTCATCAGACTCCCTTTCTCCTCTTCAGTGTCTTGCAAATCGACAATACATGGATAATACTGGAGTGCAAAGATCTCTTAAAGTCTGTCTATACTCCTTTCCAGCAAATCCCAGCTCAGTGAGAGATTCCTGGAAACGAAGCTACTGATTTTTTGGCCAAAAAGAATGCAAAGGTGATCCAGAGACCTTTGGATATCTTCAGTTTTCATTCAATCAAGCTCTTGTTGAAAAGATGAACCTACAGGATAAAGCAGAGGGCGCTGCGTGACTTTGCTGTGAACCCACTACTTGAAGATACTCAGTCGATGCGAGATTTTCCAAGAAACGTGGCGTGGCCCTATTTTGCCCTACTACAGGCCAGGACTTTTTGACTGCGTACTTGTATTGGCTTAGACTTTGTGATTTACCCTCATATCTTCTATTTGGAAAATATCTATTTCTTATGCTACTCATCATGATATATGCTCTGCACTTGTAACAATGCCATTATAGCCAATTTTCTGGGCAAATGTTATAAATAAATAAATAATTTTTATTACGAATCTACACTGTGAATATGTTACGGTAAAATTGAGAAATCTGATAAATTCTAGATGATGTCAACACTACTTCGTAAAATGATATAGTAACTCTTAATATGATCCATATCAACCTTTTAACAAACCCTGCAATTTTTTTGACGTTTTAACCCGATGGATCCACTGCTGCGAAAACTAGGAGTTAACAGCGTGTTCTGGAAATGAGAGATTACATAACGATGCGATTATTCATTCGCATATGCATTGTATACAGAATATTTTAAAAAGGTTGCGATGTTTTAATGTTTAGTAGCTGATGTAAATAGTAAAAGTGATCAACGTAAAGTAACTTTCTTAAAGTTATATTTCAAATGCTTACAAGATATAATGATCTAAGTTTTAACATTTATTCCACTTCACAAATATGTGGAATAATTTAACTTATAGACAACAAATATAGGTTTGAGGTTTTGGCATTTTGAATTACAAAGATGATATAAACTGATAAGCACAAACACATTTACCTGCACACAAATTTTCTCAGTTGAATCTACAGAGTCCTTGTCTCCCAAATAAAGAAGGTTTCCTTTTAATACATCAATCACATTTATTTCTTTTGTATCAAGTTGCTCGAAACTAAAGGCAAACAGGTTTTCTGGTAAAAATTTTTAATTTTCCATACTCAATAGTAATGCACAAAACTCGTCTTTGGTGTATGTAACAAGATCGAATGCTGGATTTTAAATCGCTTTTTAATTTTTAAACATTTTTCAAGAAGGTGGATTTTAGAAAGTATTTGGCTGCCATGATCTTCATCTTTTTCATAATTTCTCGAGTGTTTCCTTAGATATCTTAAGAAATGCTTTCAAAGTTCAGAGCATGCATCTAGTTCTTACTTTTCTATTTGATCTTCATTGATTTGAACTCATCAGTTTGTTCATCATACGTACGTATTTCTATTGCGGCAAAAGATGCATGTTTTTAGGAATTATTATCTAGTGATTCAAACTAACAGTTAATTTTGTATTAGTATCCTCCTTCTCTGCATAAACAATGCATTCATTGTGCATCGTTGTCAGTATCGGAGGCTAGGAAATTTGAATCCCAATATAAACGATTAAACTGTAATCGAAGATCCGTTATGTTTACTAAAGGCGTTTACAGCATGTTCGATCGATTGTGATCGCATTGTTCTTCATGGAACAAGATACCTCTAGTACTAGCAGGTCAAATGGTAGTCCTGTATTGGATCTCTGCTTCATAATGTCGAAGGAAGTCCGGAAATTCGTAGATGATATCGTGATTCATGTATCGCGAGACACTCTGCTCGTCTCGCGAGAACCACATCAGACCAAATGACGTCATTAATGTCTTAGTTACGTCAGAAATAGGGTGGAGCGCCAGAAGTTCGTAATGTCTGGCATCGTTCCACGAGACAACACTGATTTCAATATCCACTTTTCTCTGCAAAAATAGTATTACCACGTGTGCTGAAAATTTGAAATTTCAATAATATAATAAAATGGAGAGTCTAATAAATTACTGATTTTCATTAGAAGAAAAAAATTAATTATAAATGTTTATAGGGGGAAAATAGTTTTCAAAAATAATGTAATTTGTAAGTTAAATTTTGGCGCTTCATACTTTTTCAGTAATTTAATGTATACAGAAAACACCGTGCGCACAGGCGTGGTTCCTGTGGAACCCAAAAGACAGTCTTGATTTTGTCAAATATAAAAAAAGTTAAATTATAAGAAAAATCCACAGATTTTCGCCGAAATTTTTCAAAAGAATATTGCAGGTAATATAAAACTTATATTCTTCACTAAATAATATATATATATATATATATATATATATATATATAAACAGTGTGTCCAATAAAGTCCCTTGCCACTCTGTTAACTTCGGAACGGCTGCTGCTATATTCATAAAAGTGATTTACAAAGTTGTAGAGCATCCTCGATTTAGTACGAAATGATATCTTGTAGGCATTAATGTGAAGAATACAACGTTTAAAATGTGCATTTGTTGTTTCGTGCTGTGACGTGGCACATCGTACGTGTGCATATTTGAAAAAACAAAAAAATCATTTTCTTTCACCGCTAGCCGTCAAAGAAAACGATTTACATTTATCGTGATAACATTTTTCACTTTTATTTCGAAATGGGAAGAACGGAAGTATTAAAAATAATTCCAACAATTTGTATGCAGTATGCAAATACGTAAGAAACGTCACGCCTGTTCACGTGAAACAGCTATGAAAGAGACAACTTCTTGTTAATACCGGATTTCGTGGAAAGCCTGCTGTTGTTTAAACTTAAGAATCTATGGTTTCAACATGACGGCCCGGCCCGCTTGCTCACTAGACATCTCCAGTGAAGCAGTACCTCGTCAAGGAATTTGCCAAACAAATACTAGAGTATGACGGTTTCGAAGAGTGGCATCCACGTTCTCCTGATCTGACTCCACTGGACTTTTTCCTGAGGGGAAACTTGAAACAACAGGTGTATGCGACTCCTCCATAAAAATTGCAGAACCTTAAACGACACATTACGGTTGCGTGTTCCAACGTGTGCAACGTAATCTTCAAGCGAGGATCCAAATGTGCTTGCAGCTGACGGTGAGAAGTTTGAACATCTTAAATAAAGACTATTGTTGTAACTATTTGTTTTTCCCCTTTCTTAAATCGCTTTGTCACGTCACAGCACGAAACAACAAATGCGCGTTTTAACCGTTGTATTCTTCACATTAATGCCTTCAAGGTATCTTTTCGTAATAAATCGAGGATGCTCTACAACTTTGAAAATCACTTTTTCTCTTTATCTCGTTTCGTTTTCAAGATAGGAATGCTAACTCCACAGTTTCCCACCAGGTGGCGCAGTAGTCTGTTTCATTTAGTAGCGCATGGCTACTTTACTATACCTAGACACCACTTTTATAAATATAGTATCAGCAGTTCCAAAGTTAAGAGAGTGGCAAGGGACTTTAGTGGACATACTGTATATATATATATATATATATATATATATATATATATATATATATAATATTAATGCATTAACCGACTCAGCGGCGCAGAAAATTTCAAGAATCTGCGAAAAATATTTCCTCTTTAAAACCAGATGTACTACTTTTACCCACGTCCCTAAACTATACAAAAATCGTCGACTGTTTCCCATTCTCATTGGGAACATTTCCTACCCCCTGAAAACTGTCACATCGCTCAATTTAGAGGGAGGGGATGTCAGTTACTACTAACTACCCTATCTAGGGTTGTATGTATTTGCCAGAAAGAATTGTACATCCCAATAAAAGTGGTTAAAACGAAAACGTATATCTTTTTTTGTATAAAACTTAAAAAGCAAAAATTATTAATAAATAACTGTTTTTGTGTAATTGAAAATGATTGAAGATATTCCTCAGTATTTTTAGGTTGACTTGGTAAATAATATGAAATTCAAAGAAAAACGGTATCTACAAATTATGATGTTTTAGATTTCTTACGCAGTTTAATTAAGAAAGTTGCTTGTCACATTTTCTTGTATATTTATTATTTTCTGTATAATGGAAATTTCTCTTTTTGAATGAGACACAGAAGCTTTTCAAATTTTTATTACAGTAAGATAAAATAATGTTAGTAAAAATACATTTTCTCACATTATATTTTTCTTAACACAAACAAATTTTTACTTTATATGAATTCATCTATGTAGTAATTAGTGTGGTGTTTATATGAAAATAAAAGGCTTAATTATTTTTCAATTTTTATAATGTTATTTTCAAAAACATTAATTAAAGCTTTTCAATTTATTCATCTTTAAATGTTTTGAGTTTAAACAATTAAACATAACATTAGAAAATTTGCATAACATTGTGAATAAATGTGTGTAATGTTCTTGGTTTATACTATATCTGAAAAATTACTTTCACTTTATATTTAAATATTTGGAAAAGTTTTTTAGCCCAAAAAAAATTAAATATTTACAAAAAAAGGATTAATTTTCATTTCTGCCAAATTGTATATGAAAATAAAATTATTTAATGCAAAATACATGTAGATAAACTTGCATTAAAATTGTTTTGTATAAGAAATTTTAACACATTATATTTGCTGATTGTGTACTTTCTTAATTATGATATTTCTTATATATTTACATTCTAAAACAATATTATAAAATCATTTATTAGTTTTACAATTTTTTTCTTTCATATTAAAAAAACATTATTTAGATATTTTTAACAAGATATTTATTACAAATTAAAGTTGTATTTTAATCGAAAAGAATTCCAAGTGATGGACGAAAAATAAATTGCTTAAAACACATTTGTTAAGTATTCAATATACTACTTCTCATTAACTCAAAATAATATTCAATTATTATGAAGCAATCTGGTGAAATAGAAAATGAATTTGAAACTCAAAAGAATTTAAATTAAATTTTTTCAATATATGTGACAACCTTTTTTTAAGAAAGCTTTTCCTAAGCACTTTAAATTATTTGAGAGAGGAAGAGAGAGAGATTATTGTGTGCCGTCCTTATTATATATTTACTTTCATCTGGAAATACATTTTTCTCAATTCTTGAAGTTAAGCACTTTGGTAGACCTCATAGTGATTTGAAATATATATACTACTATTTAGTAATTTATACTAATAGAAGAGTTGGTGTGTTGCCTATAAGCTCAGAGGATATGTAACATGAAAGCGAACAATTGATATCATTGAACGATAAAAAAAGTTAGGAATGTACTTCAAGCAACGTTATGAAGTCTCATTTATTCCATTTTAAAAGTTACAGAAGTTTTTTTTTTTTTTTTTTTTTTTTTTTTTTTTAATCCTACGCCCGACCTTGGTTTTTCAACCATCAGTCTCTGTCGGGCAGCCCAATACAATCTTGAGGTGAACGAAAAGTCATCTTCCGCAGAATTTCTAACTGCGACGTCCGAAAGTCCAGGGCAAGTGAAAAGGTGGTCACCAGTCATGTCCTCTAGTCCACAATAAGGGCAGATTGGAGAGTCCTTCAAACCCAAACGGTGAAGGTGTTTAGTTACAGAAGTAGAAACTTTATAATTATTTAATGCAAGTAAATAAATATTTTTCAAACCCTTTCACAATATTATAATACTTTCAGCACACATAGCTAGGCTGATTTAGATTATTTATACGTTTCTTTAATTCAACAGTCTAAATGAATTAGAAATATTTTAAAATTATTAATTTACTTAATTTTTTAGCAGAACTAAAAATACATATTACGTATGCTTTTTTTCATAGATAAATTTTATTTTTTTATTTAAAAGCGTTAAAACCCAAATTTATTAGCTAAATTTATTTTTTCTACTCGTAACTGAACAACCTTAGATAAAATATCACTTATAACAATACATGAAAATTAACTTCATTTGTCAATCTGAATTGAAATATATATCAGTGCATGTACTAATAAGAAGCTTAAACTGTTACATTTAATTTATTTCAATGTAAATGGAATATTTGTTTTCACAAGTGTTTACTCGAGCTATTTTTTGAATATTAATCTAGCGTTTGTGAACTGAACTTTATGTATAATTATAAATAAAAACAAAAGAATCTTTACAACTTAATTTGGCAAAATTACGGTTCGAAAGAAACTTAAAATTTTATAACGAGTTTCTATTGGCTTATATTTAACTTTACATAATATAATATGTAATAAAATGCTAAGAGTCTATTATTACTCTCTTATAAAAATATTTTTATGAAAAGTTCTTGCATTGGTAATATTTCATGTATTACAAGTTGCAAAACCTTTATATAATTATCATATATCTCTACTATATAAAGTTTCCTAATTAAAGAGACTTTATCTATAATTGAGAATTGTTAAGATTGAGAGGAATGAAACAAGGTGAAAAAAAGCAGTTTCTCATATGTCTACTTCAACTAGAGTAATCGATAAAATTCCCTTTCATTCCATCTGTAACTAAATGGAAACATCCTTAACCACACAGGAAGCCACATGTGCAATGAATTATCTTCCTTGAAATGAAGTCCTGACGTATATACAGGGGATATATGGGAGAAGCTGTTTGGAACAATACTGTTAATAGTCGAATACTTGTAAAAATTGTAGAGAAAATAAATTTAACACCTTATCCTTTAGTATTCAACTATCTGTGATAAAAAACTACGCAAGGTTTTAAGGAAAGGAAATAATTAAGTGAAAAATGTTTGAATACTATAGGAGCTATTTATAACTACTGCTGCATAACAAAAAATATAGTAGTATTAGTATGATAGAAACAAAATGATACAAAACAAATTTTGCTTATCAAATCATGAAAGATTACAGGAATCCTATAAATATTTTCAACTTTATATTCTCTTTTTTTATATAAGTAAGGTAGAATTTTGGATAGAAAATTTCCAAACAGCAACTTATTTTAAATTTTAAAAACTCTGAAAACAGAAAATTTCAAAAATTGGGTTAATAATTCAAATTTAATGTCCTTGATTTCATTTCAACTACATTTTATTTTTTGAAGGAATAATTTTATTTTAGTTTTTGTTATTTTGTATTGTTAACATTAAGATTAATAAACGATTTAATGACTTAACAGATAAATACCTAAATCCGAAGTTAAGTCTGAAAATTTGAATTTAATCATACAGTTCCTTTTTAAAAAATTATCTCAAATGTTTTCAAAATTCAAATGAATTTTTACGTATAAAAATGCTAGCATTCTTTTTTATATTCTAAGGTAGTTGAAATGGGAGCAGGCGTACAAAAAAATTTATATAAAATGTGCTAAAACAGTATTATGCTTTCAATATAATGAATATTACAAAGTTATATATCAAGAATAAAAATCGAAAAATATTATCAAAATTGAAAAAGTAATCATTATTTAAATTGACAGAGGATATATTCTTAAGACTTGAAAAGGTAAACAACAAAAATTTTTATAAGCATTTATTTTTCTATTCTTAATATTTATCTATTACTAGTTTAGAAAAACATTAATGTTTTAAGGCGAAAAAGTTATGTTTGGTATCGAAAGATTACTTTTTTATTTATTTATTTATTTTATAGATTCATAGCAAGCATTTAATTCTAAATTTATCAGTTTTATGAACGTTAATGAATATTCAATAATGAATCTTTTTTTATAATTAAATATTTTAGATCATCATATAACTAATCTACTATAAGTTTGCCCTGAATTTGTTAACTTTCTTTAATAAGGTTTATTTTTACTCATATAAATAACACCATATTCCTATAAAAAAGAGCTAGCAATTTAAATATTGTATTAATATATTATATTTTATAATAAACAATGATTTTTTTGCGAGCTAAAATTCACATGTATTTTAAGAAAATAAATATATTTTTTTCATAATTTGAACAGCTAATTAATTTATTTCTAAGCCACAATATCTCATTTTGAACTTCATTTTATTTCAGTAATCAATTTTGTCCCTTTAATATAATTAATAGTATTTATGTCATCTATATCTTGTTATCGTTAATTCAGATTATAACAACACAACTAAATTTAAACATTCTATGATTTCTATAGTCATATAACTTTAGCATACTATTTCATTTAGATTTTTCAAAGTGAATTTTCTTTGTTTTCAAAACTTTAATTTTTTAAAACAGAAGTTTATTTGAAATACATAATGCGTTTATTATATTTTTAAATTTAAATAACACAATCAATCGTATATGGAATATACCATTTTATGTTTCAAAGATAAACCAGTAAAATTAATTTTTAATTCAAATAAGAAGAGTAAAGTAAATATATAACCACATTTTACAACAAGAAATTTTCTGGTTAAGATTATTATATTTAAAAATTTCTTTTATACCTAATATGGATCACGTTAAAAGATAATTATTTGTAAAACTAACGTATTAATAATTTGCTTATTTTAAAAATAAATTTTGTAATAAAATAATTATTTTCTGTAGGTTAAAAATTTAATTGCTTAGATGGTAGCATTTCCATTTACGAAATTTATTTGTTTATTTCAGTCATAACTAGTCGATAAAAAATGCCGTCAAAAACAATAAAAACTGAATTAAATTAAATAAGATGTAAGAAATAATTAGCATAAGCAGGAAAATTATTAAAATTTAACTTAGAAAAGAAAGCAAGCTCGTTAGTAATTTTAAAGTACATATGGATTTAAAATTTTTGTGTAATAAAATCATCTAATTCAATTAGGAACTAACTTTAGAACTTAGGAACTAAAATGAAAAATAATAATGTATAAACATGCATTTTATTTCTAAAGCAACAAATTTCTAGATTATTAAATTTTAAAGTTGAATCTTGGCGAAAAAATAATCAGTATTTTAGATATTTGGCGTAAAACTCAGGCTGAGTAGTAGTTTTCAAAGAAAAGTCTCCAAGGAGTGTGGTTTGAGTGATTAAGACCGATCAATCAAACCACCGATTAGGGGGAAAGCAAAAATAAGTGGTTTCTACTATGCGAAAATATACGTCGCGGCCGCTTTCGGTGCAAACTCTGCGACGTATCTATGCCGTCGCAGGCCGCTTTCGAGCAGGAAAGTTTCGACGTATCCATGCCGTCATGAACCGCTTTTCTACCAGTTTATTGCGACGTAACAGATACGTCGTGGGCGCTGAGTCGGTTAAAATTATGAACAATCTAATTGTTATATAATTCAAAATACTCAATGGATATGAGAAATAATTTAAGTATTCTAATATAAGCAAATAAGTACAATTTTAATTTAAGAAATATTCTCTCTGCTCTTTATACATGTTTATATTGCTCTTTGATCATTTTTAAGCAATAAATATCCAATATTTTATGATAATAGTTAATAAATGATTAAGTTTAAAATATCTTTATCAGAATAAGCAATTTTTAACCTTAATGATGTATAGAATACTTGCGACGAATTAAGCTATTTATATTCTCTTGTTGTTAGATTAAAACATTTTGAGCATATATGTACAATTCCAATTGATATTCTTACAAAAACATTTCCTTAAAAAATGAAACATTTTTAAGGACTATAGACCTATTAGACTTATGATTAATCATTTAGTATGCGAAATGAGTGGTTTTATTCCTGGTGCCAAAAAGCTATTAAACTAAACTTGAAAGATTCACAGTTTTTTCTCATAAAATATAGCAACTACTTATATAAAAAGTATTTTAGGTATTCATGTTATCTTATATTCAGATTTTACTTTAGTGTGTATATATACTAATAAATGCTTATTCAAGATAATACAAAATGCTCTTGTGTGCAAATATCAGGGAATAAGCAGAGCACTTTGAAGTGTGTCTCCTTATTTTCTTATAGGCAAAGCTAGATATTTTACTATAATGTTCAAGAAGTTGAGCTCTATAACATGTTGTTACAGATGAATTAATTTAATTTATTCTTAATAATTCATTTTTTTGTTAGCCGATCTGGCAGCCGAATGGTTAGCTCTCTTGCCTTCGGTTCAACAGTTCGTAGGTTTGAATCCCACCTTGGGCATGGATGTTTGTAGTGGCTCGAAATCCACTTTAAACCGTAGGTCCTGGTCTAATTAGCCCTCGTGTGCCAAAAACGAGCGTTGAGCGACAACCAAACCAACCAAGTTAAGGACAACTCTTTGTTGTGTTCAGGATATCACCAACTACAAAACCTCATGTTTATTTATAGCATAGTATTTATCATAGTATAGTATTTATATACAGTGATAATTTACCTCTCACAAATGTAGCTTATGCTCTTATATTTCCAAAAGTACAAAATAAATATGTCGATTAAATTACATAACCTGAATGTGTGATAAAATTAAATTATAAATTTACTAACTAGATAATTTTCAAGTCTCAGTTAAAAAGATTTTGATGTCTAATTTGGGCCATTGTGAAAACTTACTTAAATTAGAATGTTTAAATATTCAATAAGAAGATATATTTAAATATCTAATTTGATGTACAAAATAAACTAAAAATATGATGTGACAAAATGTTTAATGTTCAGAATTGAATGTTATTAAATGAATGAACTGTAAGATTAACTATCGTATCATAATTAAATATAAATTTTCTTCACGATAAAAGAAGTTGCAGCAATTATTTGTTTACTATCCATATTATTAGCAGAAATTCAGAACTCGAAACAAGAAAAAAATAAATGTTGAATAATCGGAATAATGGATACAATTGGAAATGGAATCAGAATGTAAACAAATTCTCATTGGCTTAAGATATTCATGACATAACAACGTTTTAGCCACGTCACCCAACGGCATCGATGAGACAGCATTTGTACACTTTGAGACTACGTCTTAATCGGTTTGTCTACTGGATTCGCGGCCTGCCGAAGACTTCCAACGGAAGCCTCCACCTAACTGGTGAAGCCAGAATCTTCTTATTGTTCCGGTTTGCCATCAAGTATTTTTCAAATCAAATGTTTATGATTTGGTATCAAAATTCCTTTCCACTGCGAGAATGAAGTGTTTAGGGGACCAAATAAGTTTTTTAGGTATCCACAAATTGATTTGTTACTTCATCGATCTTTTTAACTTTGAAAATCTCTAAGTGGGATTTTATTTGATAGATAATTGGGGATATTTTAAGATGTGAATTTCACATCTTGATAAAGAGGAGACATATCTATCAAGCTATCAAGTCTAATAAGCATTGAGAATGGAATGCACTAAGGTAAATTTCACATCAAAATCTAGTTTGGAATGCATATCTATTACGACGATTGTGCATGAGGAAACAATTGACTACACTAATTTAGTTTGATAATAATTCCTTGTTCATATATTTAGACATGTTTCACTTAATCTAAAATACGTTATAGTAAATTCCGCAATCACATTCTTGGTTAATAAATCATACGTCTTCTGTTGTGTTTGTTGTTGTTATTGTCGTGTGCCAGCCAGGCAGGCAATATGGGGTGCGCTGCTCCACTTTTCCAACTGAACCCTATTTTGGTGTGGAGTTCGACTTCCTCAGTACACACATGCCATAGGGACCCGTTTATAGGGTAGGCAACCATTCACTCCACATTCATACAAGGAAAGGACAAAGACAGGATAGATAGAGAGAGAAAGTACATCTATGCCCGAGGCGGGATTCGAACCCAGGAGCTCCCTATCCGCAGTCAGACACGCTGACCACTAGACAAGTTGGGCGGCCATACGTCTTCTAGCATGTCTAAATGGGATATGAAAGTCATGTATGTCGTAAAAGACTTCATCAAGTATAACATGATTGTTTCAATTGCCAAATCGATTCACACTACTTTCGACATTTTATTGACTGCGAATTCCAAATCCGTGCATAATATATCATTGTATGCTTTCAAAACATATTTCAAAGTATAATAAGAATCAATTCTATAAAATTCATATGTAAATAATATTTATTCTTTGATCATCATACATTTTGTATAATTTGTTTTCATTTTTCTTGACTTCTTGTTTTATGGAGCAAATCGATTTGGCAAATGGCACACAGAATTTCTGCTTTTCTTTCAGAAAGTTGTACTATAAGTATTTTTTATCCAACATTTAGAATATAACAGACATTCACCCTTTTGAAATGAACTGATTGTTTTTCCCTTGTTAGGGCAAGTATCTTTTCTAACACTATGTGGCAGCATGTGCCAGTTGTAATACTGTAATTAATTTCGTAAAAATAGTATAAATTGGAATAATAGTTATGTAAGTAAAGATAAATTAAAATATATGTAATTGCATTATTAATTGTAAACAATTTTTCAAACACCAAAATATGAGTTATTATCTTTTGTTTTATTTTCTCTGAATTCTATTTTATATAATAATATTGGTAACTTTGAATTGTGAATTTTAACTGTAACCTGAAAAATAACTGTTTTTACCATGTGTTCTTGCAGAGTAGCTTGTAAAGAATAAAGAGTGATTTTCTCCAAGTTTTCTTGAATAAATTCTTTTCGTTGGAGGACATTTTAGCAAATAATTTTAACCAATTATGTGCGTAGATGAGTCTTGCTGCAAAAATATTGTGTCCAGGATATTGGACTAACAGTAATGCTATCATTTTCCAGTTGAGCCGAACATGTTGTACTTATACCCTCATTTTGCTACCTTCACGTTATTAAAAAACTGTCTCTCTTTAATTTAAATAAAAGCAATTATCCTGATTACTTTTCTTGATTCAGGACAAATGTCTTAAAAAATTTATCCATAACAATTGATTCTGTTTGAAATCCAGTCGCTTAAATATGTTCGTAGCTTGACAGAAAATGACACCAATAAAGAACACCAGGAGTAGATAAGTATTCAAATGGACCTGTGCAGTCAGGTCAATAATGATTTAGGACTCTAGTTTCCATTTTTTATCCGAAAGCAATAGCTCCTCTATATGGCTATCTTCCAGCTAACACTTTTATAGATATTCGTGCAGAAGGCCTCCTTATCTTGTTGCTCAATAGAAGTTGATCATAGTTTTGGCGCAGCATGTCCAATTTTGGACCTAGCGCCATAAAAGCCATACAACCAATAGAAGTTGAACCTATTATATTTGGTTACAAACTCTTAGGTTACTCTAAGCCCTCAGATCAATTACTTTGTTAAATTAAAGTTAAAAATTATGGCATTGGATTTGGGAGGATGATTATGTGGAATTTATACCTCATACAACTGCAAAATCATCGTCACGAATCCATTGATTCCTTTGCATCCAATATATTTCCACTAGGTAATTGTTGTAAAGAGAGGAGGAGAGTGCAAGCTTAAGTGTTCACTGCACCATTTTTTTTAGTTTCAAAATTGCATTTTGATTTTGCCTCTTGTGCAAGTTTAAAAGTTGCCATTGTTTTAAAATACAATTATTAATTATACAACTATTAATTAAATTTTAGTGGAGTAGTGGATTTTATATCTGATCCCCAAGTAAAGACAGACATGCAGTAAGACCATATGAAAGCTAAAATTTCCACCGATCCAATATGTTTACCATTTGTGTACATGGGGATTAGTTTACCATCTGCCATAACTTAAACGTAGTTCAAAATCACTTCAATCGTCATAAATAAACATAATACCCCAATAACTAAATTAGCCGCCCAACTTGTCTTGTGGTCAGCGTGCCTGACTGCGGATAAGGAGATCCTGGGTTCGAATCCTGGTTCGGGCATGGATTCTCTCTCTATCTTTGTCCTTTCCTTGTATGAATGACGTGTGAATGGTTGCCTACCCTATAAACGGGTCCCTATGGCGTGTGTCTACACACATGCCAAAGGGACCCATTTATCGTACTAGCAGTCATACTTTCACTTTCATGGTGCTGTGATTAAAACGAAAGATGCTCCCAATTGGCCTAAATTCGCATTGCCAAGGCATAGCGAGCTTGGACTGTCCAAGTG
This sequence comes from Latrodectus hesperus, assembly GCA_037975125.1. Lineage (NCBI taxonomy): Eukaryota > Metazoa > Arthropoda > Arachnida > Araneae > Theridiidae > Latrodectus > Latrodectus hesperus. Next base: position 23,125,307 of record CM075860.1, read on the forward strand.
TCATTAGTAACAACAATAACAACTAAATTAAAATAAAGTTTTTACAAATATGAAAATGCTAGGAGAATCGAAATTATCTCTACTAGAAATAATTTTATTTAATGCAACTCACATTCTCATATAGAATAAAATTTATCTTGCTACTAGAGGTAACGTCTGAATAAATCGAAACAATCAAATATGACTGTGATTGCATTTGAAATAATTCATTTTCTAAAACGTTTCACGATGATAGGAAAGCCCCACCAATCAATCGAAGAGGTTCTCAAGCGCAATGAATGCCAAACACGGTCATGTTTGCAGTTTAAGCAGGGAGATTCGGCTGAAATGCGAAATTTCTACAGGGAAATATATTTTGTCTTTTTTTTGAGTTCGATGAAAAAAATGCGTATTGGAGACAATTCAATATTTTCTTTTGCCTAAATATTTATATGAAAGAGATTTTATTATACCCTGAAAAATCGGCTATTGCTATTCCAATGATGAGTACCTAATAATTCATACTCTATTGTCTTCGTATTCAGCTATCCAATCTAGAGTAGATATATATAAATATTTTATTGAATTTACTTTCCATCATACAAATTGCTTCATTTTTATTGTGAAAGTTTATTAGAATTTTATTTTATCATTATATTTATTTATTATATTTATCATTATATTAACTCTTAAATATATTAAGAAATATATATTTCATATAAATTTTAAAATGTGTTTTATTTTAACTGATTATTCTTTGTTATTGCCCCCCCACTCTGTCCAGTGGTCAGTGCTCCTGACTGTGGATAGGGAGGTCCTGGGTTCGAATCTCGGTTTGAGCATGGATGTACTTTCTCTCTCTATCTATCCTGTCTTTGTCCCTTCCTTGTATGAATGGTTTGTGAATGCCTGCCTACCCTATAAACGAGTCCCTATGGCATGTGTGTACTGAAGAAGTCGGACTCCACACCAAAAAATATGGTTCAGTTGGAAAAGTGGAGCAGCGCACCTCTTATTGCCAGCTTAGTTGGCACAAGACGACAACAACATTCTTTGTTATTGAAGTGATAAAATGCTTTTAAAATCCATTCGGATGGAATCTTTCTATTAAGGCTTCACAAAAATATTTGTTCAAAGAACTGAATTACAAGTTGTTGATCCTTGGGTAAAAATATTGACAGTTTTCATATTTCATTTAAATAGAAATTCATGGTGATTTAAACTCACACCAAAGCTTGTCTGTGTCGTGATACACTCAGTTCAGGAACTTTGTTTGCTTCTAGAACGGATGCTTGTGTTTCTTTATGCTTTTTAAAACCACCGTCTGTGTATCCCTTCTACTTACCTCGTTATCAAAGTGTGATTTTCTTAAAAATGTAAAATTACTTATTAAATTTTTCCTACTAAAATATATGACATTGGAATTTTCCTTCAATTTTTTATTCAAATTTCAAACCATTTGTGAAACCATATGCTATTTATAAAGCATTGACAAATTATCTACAAATTTTAGGAGTTAAATTAACTGGTTCTCATTATAAGAAACTATATGTTTATATGAACACATCTTTCTTAATGCTAGATTTTTGTGGATATTTAAGAAACTATGTTAGCCAAAAGTATACAGTACTCGCATATTTATACAAAAATATATTTATTCAATCATGAGCAAAACATTTCATAAAAGGAAAAATTATAAGTATTTAAATTAATTTGTGATAGGGAAATAATTAGGGAGAGATAAATTAAAGAAATTATAATTTCTAAAGTATGATTTTTAAACATTATTTAAATTAATTAAAAACAATTAGATAAAAAAATCGTTGTTATATTCAACGGAAATTCAATAAAGTAAATAGATTCACAAAAAGATGAAAGAATCAAACAAATATTTAAAAATGTATTGTGTACCATTACGTGTTTTTTAAAGAAATGTGTTTTGTCCACTTAAAATACTTCATGTAAAAGTTCTCGTTCAGTATAATTATACAGTTTCAACCTTCAATATTTTTCTTGCAATGTAAGCGTTCTCGTTTAAATTTTTCACACTCTGATTATAAGTACTTTGAAACGGATTATGACTAGAGAGATTATTATTTGAAAAAATGTGTGTTTGTAAATATCACTCTTTAAAAGTTATTTGTTTAATAGAATATATTAATTTTTGTTGAGGTTAAACCATTTGTTAATGGTTCTCTAAGTCATCTTAGCTGGTGCAAAACAACAGATTAGATTAGTTTTGCAATATAGAAAGCTAAAGTTGGAGAGGATATACTTTATTGCTGGAATATTCGTTATGGTATGTTCCTGCAAACACTTATTTTTTTACAACGGCGGACACTTGGGTAACTAACCCTTCGCCACAACAAGGCCGGAAACTGCTACTCATTTCTCGTTACCCAGCGGGCACCTGTGAACGAAGTCACGGAAGCGAGTAGCGTTACCCGCGCCATACCATCACAAACCCATTTATAGGGCAGGCCACATTCATACAACATCACAGAAGAAAGGACAGAGAAACACAGACAGATAGTAACATCCATGCCCGAACCGGGATTCAAATCCGGGACCCACAGCTCAAGAGTCAGGAACGCTAAACACTCAGCCATTGGTCAGTCTCCAAACACTTATTGTATAGGCCATTATGACGTATATATATATATATATATATATATATATATATATATATATATATATATATATATATATATATATATATATATATATATATATATATATATATATATATATATATATATATATATATATATATATATATATATATATAATGCAATACAACACACATACTACATTCTATTTCTCAGCATAATCTCCTAGTCACTACGGGCATTTTTAAGAATTTAGCACTAATCACTTGCAGCCCTGTTGATAGAAAATCGCTCCATTGTCCTAGACAAAGTTTAGAACAGCTGTCTGGTCTTGAACTTGAACAGCTTGCCTATCGCATGGAAGTCGCAAGGCGCTACAGAGCGGCTTCCAAAACTGCGAAGCAAATCCTATGCTGTACGTGCCTTGTAGGGTGTTGCATTATCATGCAAGAGGACAACGTTTTAATTTAACTTTAACCGTCACTTATTCTTCTCATTTTGAACAAATATCTTAGTGTTTTTCATTGGGAATCACACAGCTTTAATGGTTGAGCACATCTGCATAAACTCGGCGTACACAGCACCTTCATAATCGAAAAAAACAATAGCCATTAAATTATCCGCTGATGGGGGCAACTTTACATTTTGTTCTCACAGGCGAGATGATGTGTGTCTCCATTCCATCGACACTTGCTTCGTTTCTTGAGAGAAGTGATGCACGCGTGTCTCATCACCTGCAATGATGCGTTTAAGACATCATTTCCTTCCGCAGAGCAACGTTGAAGGAATTCCAGGGAAGCTGCAAATTTTGCTTTGTTGTGTTCAGAAAAAGGAACCTATCGTGAACACAATTTGTGATGATCCAGTTAGTAACTGATGAGGGAATGAAAACTGCCAACAAATATTTCCAACTGCTGCGAAAATATGCGACACTCATTCTGCAATGGAAGACAATGACAACCGCTAAATTATGTCCAATGTGTTCACCGTTGTTGATCTTCCTTGCTTTTCTCAATCGGTTACGTCTGTGCGATCGTCTTCCCAATTACTGGAACAATTCAAAATGGCTAGACTTGATATGCACGTGGCCTCTACGTAACTAATATTCCATGATGAATCTCCGTACTCCTGAAAGGTTTTGACCACTATAAGCGTAATGCTCTGTAAATTTTAACATTCAAGTTAGTTTCCATGTGATGCGCCATTTTTTCTCATACTGCGCAGTAACTTCAAAAAATCGGAATGAAATTGCTACAGTTAGAAGTCTTCGTGGAACTCAATTATCATCTGCACAACTCTTTCTCTTCTTTCGCTCGCAATGATGCCACATACGGCAGGACAAATGTAACTTTCTTTCTAAACGTCATATATATATATATATATATATACATGTAAATTAACTGTACTGCAGCCTACCAAACAATTATTAAGTTTTATCATTCGCGGTATCACAGAATCGGTGTTGTTGAACAATTAACAGGGTATATCATTTTGAAGACAGAAAATCTCCAATGTTTCTGAAAAGTAGCCATATAAAATATTTGTCAGAATTATTATTTACAGTGTTTGTCCAAAAGGAAGTCAAAACTGTGGTTCGAGAAAGTTTTCTAAAAGTTCAGCATTGTTATAGACGAATTGTACGAAAGAATAAATACTCTATTTTGCTTTAAAGGCGAAATATAGTCAACGAAATTTCTTTTCAATGGATGTCAAATTGAGTCATGTTCCAAAAATGGGAGAGAATAGGAACAAATAGTAAACTACCTGTCAGAAAACCACTCTTTTCTTCTCGAAGTACATACATTCGTTTGCAGTGATGATGGGAAACCCTTAAAATTGTATGGAAAAATCTGTAAGGTGGTCGGATCAAACATGCTACATCTTGTTTTACATTGACGGAAGGCTTTGAATTTCATGAAAACCCTCCGTATATTCAATCTATTGTGTCTTATTCGTACTGTGAACAGAGTCTCCATCGAGTATTATGACCTTGGGTATGTTCGTCTGGCGTTGATGTGATGCTCTCGATCGAATCGTATCCCAAACATATTTATCGGCGAGAGATCTGGCGAGCATGGTTGCCAGAGACTTAGCTGCACATCTTGCAGTTTATGATTTTCCAAAGGAACTAGCTGTATCAAAAATATGATTACCGCAATAATTACATTTATTTTTTCTTGCCTATTTTTTTTAACTTTATTGACATAAAACTAAATTCTCTTAACAAGCAGAGTTGTTAAAAGAAGTGTTCCTAAACTTGTCCTGAAAATAATTCAATTATAATTTAAATTAAAAAAATATATAATCAAATAAATATTTAATCAACCAGTTTAGAATTTTAGTATAGAATGTAAAGAGAATACTAATTATAATATCTCTATCTCTTAGCTATGGGATAAGAACCTTATAAGTGAAATATTTCTGTTTTGATCTCAATCGCAAATGAACAACTGCATACACATTCATTATAGTGTGTGCTTGAGAATCTTCTGCACTATCTCTCTTGCTTCACGGCCCTCTATCAATTAAAAGTCTTCCCTAGTTTATGTACCTGGTACATAAACTTTCAGGAAGACTTTTAATTATTATTAAATTGCCTTACAACTTCCTTTATCTGTTAAGTTATAGGCATCACGGTTAAAAAATTTTACTTAGCGTTATCATTTATTTAAAATAATTTAAAAATCGTGCATTGTTTTTATAGATTTACTATAAAATCTATTGTATATTTTATACAATATATTGTGTAATTTACATGTTATACATAGAATAGCTATTTCTGATGTCTTATAAGGGCATACAAAATATATACAGGTCATACAGTATTCACTGTAAAGTAATTAGTCTTTTAGTGAAATCGTATTTTATATTTACCAGTGTAGTAAAAGATGAAAAACGAGAGTTAAAGAATATTGAATGCATTTGAATTTAGAAGTGAAAGGATATGTTGAAAATTTAAGAGCCTACATTACTTAACACGTTTGTATTTTTTATAATTAACAGCATTAATTTTTAACAGTTAGCTTTCTTTCAAACTGAATGTATGTATTCGTAAATAAAGAACTTAAAATGGAATTTAGATGTGAAATTCTTCTAAAAAGCTCTATTTTTACATATTTTTTGTACGCAAAATAAAAGAAAACTCATTTTAACAGATTCATCTTAATTTAACAAGTACTGCATTTTCCATTTCTAGGAAGTGTTCAGTCTAAGTGATGCATTAAAATATTTTGAATTTCCTTGTACATTTGTAGAAATTGTTTCGCATTTGGCTGGAACGACTTTAACATTTCCAACTAAAACTCAATCAAGTTTCTTTTCATTTCAAATATAACATCTAATTTTTTTCTTTTTTATTTTCAGCGAAGAAAGTAAATTTTCACTCTAAAAGCATGAAAGTTGTAATCAATTTCCGACACTTAATTGAACAACAACAGATTGAGTTTCCAGATTTTTTGACGCTCCAAAATTACAAGAGCAGAAGTGTAATATTTCACATTTATTGTTTCAATTGTTTGCCCGAGATTTTTATCAGAGGAAACATTACGTCTTAAATTTTTGTGTTAAAAAATTATAAGACGCAAGTTTTAATGAATCTTATCTTTAAAATTTATATATTTTTGCTGAAATATTGTAAATTCTAAATGAAATATTGTCTTGTTTGGAGTAAATTAATAAAATTAAAAAGAAAAATAATTAAGAAAATTTTTAGCGTCTTTCCAACTGGAATAATTTGCATTTTTATTTTCCTCGGAGTCAGTTCGTGTTTATTTTAAAAGATAAAATAAACTTTTTGTGAGATTCAAGTGAATGCTCAATAATGCACAAACCCCGGGTTCAAATTCCAATTCGGGCATGGATGTTTCTTTCCTTCTCTGTTCTCCCTGTGTTTCTCTGTCCTTTCTTCTGTGATGTTGTATGAATGTGGCCTACCCTATAAACGGGTTTGTGGTGGTATGGCGCGGGCAATGCTACTCGCCTCCGTGACTTGGTTCACAGGTGTCCCTTAGGTATGTACAATGAGTAGCAGTTTCTGGCCTTGTTGTGGCATAGGATTCATCACCCAATTGTGTCCGCAATTGGAATAAAAAAGTAATATTCTACACGTGTGTATCTTGTAAACAAACAAAATAAATACTGCTTTCCCATGCAAGATAACAAAATTTGATTTATTATACATTTGATTTACCTAGTTAGAATAAAGATGAATGCTGTATTATTTTTCTATTAAAACAAAATAATTGAACCAGAAAAGAATGAATATACAAAAAATTTTATTTATGAAAGGAAGTTGTGAAGATAAATTTCTTTTATATATTATGCTTATTATATATATATATATATATATATATATATATATATATATATATATGTATGTGTAAAAAATAGCAAGTATATTACACGCAGTCATAATTTACATTAAGCTTAATGTACGTAATATTAGATGTATCAAACGATTAGATATATCTAAATTCATAAAATTAGATCCAAATAATATTGCTTTGAAAGAATGACTAACTTGACTCCTGAAATTTATAATCACCTGAAACAATATTAATTTCGAGGGATATGCTGATCCTATATACATTAAGAATTTTTCTATTATTTATTTTATATTAAGATTTCTTTATTCCAGCTCAAATTATTAATTTAAAATTATTACATCTGCAAGTTTTCCATGAATCTGTAGATAAAGGCTTCGTATTTAAGTTATGTTATCACAATTCATGAGATTTTGTTGTCCCAAAATAACACAGAATTTTGAAGAACAGTTTCTCGTGGAATTAGTTATTGTTGTCAAAAATAATAAAGTTATGTATGAAGAAAAAATTATCTATTCAATATATTTTGAAAAAATAAATAAATAAATAAAATTGAATTTCAAAAGTTTTTTTTCCTAATACTCGTCTGCCTCTTTGAATTTAATCTGACTCATCGTTACAAGGGGTAAAGGTAATGTCATTTTTTTACATAAGGTCGCACACAGTGGGTATACATGCCATTTTTATCTCCAAAGTAACACATGTAGAGAAAGAGGAAGGAAACCACCCATGCCCAAACGAGGATTTCAATGCGGGACCTATTGCTCTGAAGTAATTACAAAATTATAATATTTATTTCAGTCTAAAAATGAAACTATCGTAAGTTAAAAATGACGCACTTAATTAGCGATTTAAAATAACTAGGGGCACTTTTATTGATTTAAGTTAATTTTATTTTGATTTGCAGATGTGTGCAAATACTTTGATTGATTATAAATAAATATTTAACTACACCTAGTTCCCCTGTACTTAGATATACGCTTTAACATTATATAAAGTTTCATAGGTTCATTTTAATTTCTTGGAATGGAAAGAGTAAGTTTTGTTTTGTGTATGTTTGAAGGAATACATATAAGAAAATGTTGAGATTTTCATAACTTTTGTAAAATAATTACAGGTTGTTATTCATTAAAATCTTTTTTAGAAATCGCAGTACTTAAATCTCACATCATTGTTTTAAAATTGTTTAATTATTTTCTGCTTCACGGCATCCTTAAGCAAAATAAGTGATAGAAAATATTAATTCAACAGAACATAGCATCAGAACATATCAGATACATGATATCTAGATGTAGATAACATACATCTAGGTACCATCTATCCATAGTATTTATTTTGAATGATTTTCCATGAAATATATTATTATGTGTGAAATTATATATAAAGATTATTAGTATAGATGCATTATTGAACGAGCGCTATAATTATTTTACAATTTTTAGCGCAGCTCTGTATATAGTTTCCATAAAAATAAAATCAAAAATAAGTATGCTGATTATAAATTAATAATTTTCTTGGCTTTTTTACAGAATTTTATAAATATTGAAAGAAATCCTCACAAAAGAGAAATTATTTTTTGTAAGATAAAATTCAAATTCATTCCTAATTTTTCTTTTAAATTTACATAATATTTTTATCTAATTTTCAGAAATCTAAGTCATAACTGATATACGCATTCAGTTTGATAAAGGTATACCTTAGCAACAGTTAACGTCATTATAAAATGCACTGAACTTATAGATAGAATATTATATACATATATATAGACCAAAGACCAATACCATGTCTTGAAAAATATTGGTCTGATATCATACGATTATAAAAACTGAGTGAGGCAATAGCTTGCCGATTCGATGCTTACTTCCCGTTTGGTACTTGTTAGTGCTTTTGGGTTTATTTTACAATGTAATTTCTGCTTTGTGGGCCGAAATGCCCCAGTTTGTTAAAAAAAAATAAGCTGCAAGTCATCCTTTATCCTTGGCATGCAAAGCTGTTCTTTAAAGTTGCACGTTATCTTGTGTACTTTGTTGGTAAAAGTGACCCAGTTTGTTTTAAATTGTACTTTGTTCTTTAACCTTTGTGTGTGAAAGTGTTCCAGTTTGTTTTAAATGTACTCATTTGTAGATATACTAATTTCAATGTACTCCTTTGTTCATACACACACACAAATGTATTCCTTTGTTTCAAATGTATCCATGGTCTGCAAAGGTTAAAGTGAATTCTTATCCTTTGCAGAAAGTGCTACCATTTTTTTAATCGAAGAACGTTTCACCTACAAAGGGTAAAGGATAACGTCCAGTTTGAAATTAATTGTAAAATGTTTGCCGACAAAGGATATTCTTCGATCTACAGTTGCTCAAATTTGCTGAAACACTGAGTGATTTTCTTTCCCTTTTTGGGTAAAAGTACTAGAGTTTATGGAAATTGAAAAGTCATCTTTTAGCTTTTGTGTGCGCTCCAGTTATCATTTGTGTGTTTTTACACACAAATGATACATACGTGAATGTACAATATCTAACTAACACACTACACGATTTGTTCTACTAAATTCATTCTAATATCATGCATTGTTTCATGAAATTGTTACAAAAGTTCATAGAATAAATATTATAATTAAAACTATGCAAAAACTAAGTCAGTAATAAATAAAATTCAATTATCAGTAGTGATTATAGATGTATACAGAACTAAAAAGCGTTCTTAAGGCATTCTAAACCAAGTTTAGAGAGTATTTTAAATACCATAGGATTTGTTTCATTCAAAAAATGGTGACGATTCCCCATAACATTGTCTAAAGAATTCTAATCCAAGCCTAAGATGTTATAAGATACTTTGAGTTCAGTGCAGAATCGGGTACTCCTTGCTTTGGCGAAACATTTGGCGATGCATCTTGGTGATAAAATTTAATTTCTGGTAACCCGGGTAGTCATATCTCTGTATAGATTTTATGTAGCGACATTATTATCAGTCACTGTTGCCAATTATCTTGGATTCATAAAAATATCCAAATAATCAGAGGGTACCCAACTGTAAACTTCTAAGGATATTTTAATAATCCATCGCACAAAGTGCCTTCCGGGCAGATTTCCCTCTTACAAAGCGTCATTTTTACAAATTCAAGGAAAATAATACTGAAGACTGATGTGGATGAAAGGAACGCTGCTCTATACTAAATCACTAGTTCACCACATATAATAACGTGAACAACGCTCTTCATAGGGTACAGGATCCCTGGTTCTATCTCTTGAAAAAAGTGAGATGACTGCTAAATTCTTGCATTCTATTGATGTAGAATGTCCTACAATTATTCTATATTTTTGCATTCTACGTTCAAAGTAGGAGCTTGTGACTTTTCTGGTTTTCCTTCATTGCATTCGGGTTTGTGTATGAAAAGACCTCCAGTTAGGTTATTAATTACACGGAAGAGTTTCACATGTTTTAAAACAGACCTAGACCATTAGGAAATCTACAAAACGACTCATAAATTTACTCTGAGGAATAATAAAACAGGTTGAACATACGTTTTTGGTAACCCTGACAGATATTCATAAGTTGCAAATATAAATATATGATAAGGACTTTCATTCTTGAAGCAAACAAAATTTCGGAATGATTGGATTAATGTACTTCATGGTACAAGGAGTTTCACTGTGAGATAAAATCTTTATGAATCTCATTTTAAATAAATTACATACATTTTTAGCAATCCTACTTTCTTGATCTGCTTCTTTTCCTGATCTATCGCCGATCGAATATAAGTGGTCCATGTTTCCATATTAACTAGCTTGGGATACTTCACCCACTGCTACACCGGGATAAATTTGTCTACATGTCGAAATAGAATAGACTACTATACATCAGGCCCTCTGATTATAGAGCATATAAACACTTTAGTTTTTTTATTTATTTATTTTTTTACCAAGGTGTGTTTCATCGGTTATAAACCAAAAATGACTGTTACACTGAGTACTGATTTTGGCATCATCCACTCTTCTGAAAAAGCAGTAATTTCAATCATTTGATCTTTTTATAACGTGAGTTATCTTTTAAATAAACTTTGCTGCAATATCTTTGGTCTTTCTTGGTGTGACATGTTAGGTAGTTAGTACTGTATTTGTATTTGACGTTATTTTTGTGTAGCGACATTCCCTGGTCGTCGGACACGATAGGAAAAATCTACTTTAGTATGTGTTTTGGCGAAAATTGGAATTTTTTTAATCTGCCAAGCTTGTTTTTGTGCGTGTTTGAAGAAACAAGATGGAGATGAAAACAGGATAGACCTACCGTAAATAAAACAACATCGATAACAATATGGCGCCAAATTGGTGTGAAACTGAAGGGGGATTCTAAAGTATAAGACATGATTATAACAAATATTCAAGGCGGTAATAAATGAGAATCCACATCTTTAACTGCATCAGCACGTAAACCTAGAAAACTGGTGGTTAGAAGAAGTGTACACAATGTAAAGTGCATACATTTTACACTTAATAGAGAATTCTAATATCTCACTAAAGGTCCAATATTTCCTGATAAAACATAAAGTAATATCGTCATAAAATATTCGATGATTGTTTATCTCCAATTCGTCTTGAAAAAATAAATGCATTGATTTTTAACATGTAACAAAATATTCGAATGAAAAACATTTTAGCATATAAAAGCTGTAAGTAAAATCGTCTTGAATTGGTATTTATGTTCTCTAAATGGAAAAATAAAAATAGTTAAAACTTATTAATTATCATTATCCATATTAAATTTGAAATTGTGTGTGCCCGTATTATTATAACAAATATTATACATGTTGATTATACTTTAATATTATCAATATTAAAGAAACAAATTTTATAAAAGTTTCTTTTAGAAGTGAAAACAAAATCTTATGTTTTCTATCAATTTTAATTCAAATTCAAATGCATAAATTAACTTTAAAATTTCCTTATCAACTTAATTCAAATTTGAGACTTAATTCAAACTTAATTTAAATGTAACAATGAACTTTAAAACTTGTAAAAATAAAAAAAATTTATGCAGCTTACTCTTGTCGTTCTACAATAACAATACATAAAAATACCAAAAGAAATTTTATCAAGATCATCATTTTAAACTGGGTCCTGAACTATTACAAATATCTAAGTCCAAAGGGTGGGGAATTGAACTTACGATTGGATGCACAGAAAGATTAGTACTAGCAATTTAAAACCAACTTCACTATATTTGGAAAAAATAAAAATTAATGTACATAATGCTTTTGTTTGTTGAATAATGTAAAAAATATAGCATTTTGATTTGATATTAATTTAAAATACATTTGCGAAGCAAATATTATATTGTGTTGACAATTTTATTATTCTCTATGAAGTAAAATACCAAGTATTGATTTAATGTTTTAAAGTGAGGGAGATAAAAGCAAATTTATTATTCATTAATCTAGTATAGTAATATTTATGTTTAATTAGAAACTAGTCTTACAGCTTTTACTAAAATCTGAATAAATGGGACAAAAAACGAAGTTTCGTGTAATCAATTATTTTATAGAGAATACATTAGCTTAATTGTTATATAGCTCAATAATATTAATTATTAATCAGTTATAGTATGAAAAAAATATGTGAAAAAATTTTGTAGCATCAATCAGTGAGGATAATGTATGCTAATAAATATATTATTTTCTTAACTGCTATGAACATTTTCAAAAGGGGTAACATTTGTGGCATTTACTTTCTATAGAAAATAAAAAATAAATCTCGACATTTTTTATCCATTAAACTAAAATAAATAATTAGTGTAATGTATTGATTTCTCCCTTCCTCTTTCACACATACACCTACTTAATTGGGAACAAACATGACTCAAAATTTAAGAACAAAATACTATGACTAATTATTTAAAAATTATATCGATCAATTTTCAAAATTGATTATCTTAAAAATAATTCCATTAAATCTTAGAGAGAAAAATTATTTTTATTCATAATTATTCTGGTAAATAAATCAATAAGACATTGAAAAAATGTGGAAGGGTACTAGTTTTTTTAATAATTAAAGTAATTAATGAAGAGTGTAAATAAAGTAATTAGAAGAAATATAAAGATTACATTTTAAATTATAAACTTATTAAGAAATATAATGAGATATAAAGTCATGTGTATTTTTTAATAAAATCCATTTCATCTGATAAACATATTTATTATTACAGTATCTTTAAAATAAAATTTATTCATATATTTCTTTGGTTATTCTAATTTCGCTGATTTTAATCTTTGCACTGATAGTATATTTTCATATTTCAAAGAGATTGTTTACAAATATTTTGCAATTATCAATTTAAAAATTCTATTATTTGAATGAAATTTTTAGGAATTAAAATTGTCCTTGCCTATTTGAACTAACCATAAACTTTTTTTTAATAACGGCGGACACTTGGGTGACTAACCCTTTGCCACAACAAGGTCGAAACTGCTACTCATGTGTCGTTACCCAGCGGGCACCTGTGAACCAAGTCATGGAGGCGAGTAGCATTACCCGCGTCATACCACCACAAACACATTTATATGGCGGGCCACATTCATACATCAACACACAAGAAAGGACAGAGAAACACAGAGAGATAGTAACATCCATGCCCAAACCGGGATTCGAACCCGGGACCCACAGCTCAAAAGTCAGGAACACTAACCACTCAGCCATTGGTCCGCACTAACCATAAGCTAACCATATATATATATATATATATATATATATATATATATATATATATATATATATATATATATATATATATATATATATATATATATATATATATATATATATATATATATATATATATATATATATATATATATATATATATATATATATATATATATATAGGCACGTTCTAGGTCAATGGAAGATTCTTGTACCTAGATCAGAATAAGGCACAATCACTTAGACGGAAGCTACTCTGTCATTTAGAAACATGTGAATCCAGCACAAAATCCCCCCATACCTGAACGGTTATCTCCAGAGTTATCATTTCATTTAGAGAACTTGGAGACCTAATTAACTTGTCTCAACCGGCTGAAGTGAATAAAACGGATCTTTGTCAAATTTGAACTCACTACCTTTCAATAAAGAAAGAAACATCCTATTTAACAAATCCACACCGACATCTTCACGTGATAAACTTGAATCATCTCTAAGGTGAGTAGCACTTGTCATGTGACATGAGTCATATAACCATGCTCTAAGGCTCCTGATAGTTTTGTAAGTCTTTATGTGGTGCATTCTGTTCATTTTAGTGGTGATTAGTTGTTGTTATTGTTGCTTATCCCCGACTGGCGTGGCAGTACCATCACACCAGCCCCATGAATCCAAAAATAGTCAGTATCTCAAGCACCACCTCCGGTCTCAACTTCATGTCTCCTCTCTCACGCCCAATGCATTGAAAAATATGAGGTAGGGAGGCCTGAACCACTCGACATTTGGGACAGATAGGGTAGACCTTGGTACCTGAGACGTGTCCCTGAGCAAGCAGGTGGACACTTCGTAGTCTTGTCAGAGCCGTTTGGCTGCATCTTTACCCACTAGTGTGGAACCAGGATGTTTGCATGTGTACCATTCGTGGGTAGGAATGGTATCCCTAAAAGTAGCTTTGATAGCCATCCTAACTCTGGAGGTCAGCTCTGAGGAAGACAAGCAGTCTCCAATGATGTTATTCTGTATGCTCCATCCTTGGCTAACTGATCCGCAACTTCGTTCCCATACACATTAACATGAGATAGAACCCACTGGATGATTAGGGTACTGATTTTCAAATTAATAAGATGTACTGTTTTAGTTGTTGTTATGTCACCATGCCGCCACCACTGGGCCAGATGTTGTATGGAGCAGTGGTGATTAATGATAATTATCAGTGAATATGACAGCATATACTCTGCAATAAATATTACTCATCTGGATATTGTTCCCGCCAACTGCCATCCTTCTTGATTGCCAACAAGCAGAATTTTTTTCCACAGAAACAGAGAAAACTCATCATTATATGAGGTAACTGTTTGCACTCTCCGCAGCTTGTTTTTGATTTTCCAATGATGGTCCCTCATCATCTGCCCCTGGAGACTTTTGCGGAAGAAGTCAACCTTATAGAAGATATTACATTATTATATTATTTATTGGATATTACTTATTAGAGACTATATTATGTAATATTGATGGTTCGTAAGCAAAAAAGAGCAAGTTTATGAATTTAAATGGTAGTTATTACATTCTACTTGGCTTTTAAACAAGTATCTGAAGTAGGGTGCGTCCGAATCCTTCATGAGTGAAGACCAACCACTCTCACGACATTTGTTCATATTGATTTCGCAGGTTATTTACTTGAGGTGGGAAATGACCGTGCTAAGATGACATGTGAACATTAGAGCGTTTATTAGAGTTCTATTTTTATTTCTTAGCAAAATAAAGTGTGACATGATGCCTGCTTAATTGACGGCGTCGTCCCTTAAACACAGGTTAAATCAGAGGTAAAGTATTGAGCTTATAATGTTTCCAGTCAGCATAAATATGCCGCTGAAAATGTAAGTCTACATTGTTATCAACCTAACCAAATATAGTTTCGACTAGAATTATTGACAATATAGAGACATCTACATGAAAGATAATTTTAAAAAATAGATAATTTTTTTAAAATAATTATTCGCATTACATCTTCTTTTTAGAATTGATGTACTTTAAGAAATTTACCAGCGAATTTTTGCGTAGTGTTATTGAAAAAAGTTATAATATAAGTGTTATTGAAAAAGTTATAATATAATCATTTTAATATTATTCTATAAATATTTTATTATTATTTCATTTTATTTATATGTATAAATATTTAATTTTTCTTTCAAACTATATTCTACAATTACTTTTTCATCGATATATATATATATATATATATATATATATATATATATATATATATATATATATATATATATATATATATATATATATATATATATATATATATATATATATATATATATATATATATATATATATATATATATATATATATATATATATATATATATATATATATATATATATATATATATATATTGGAAACATAAATTAATAAATATATAAAATAAATACTAAATTTTTCTACAGATTTGTTGCTTTTTAGTTCTTCCTTTTTCATGTAAAATCAAAATACTTACTTTAATTTATGCAGTGTTAAATCAAATAAAAAGTTATTTTTCACATTCAAATATATTATTAGTAATATACATTTTTAACTATTTTAATCTTTTAACTATTTTGAAGGAGCGTTATCTTTCTGTAACTTAAAATATTCCCGATTTAATATTTATGAGAAGATGCATGAGGTTTGCTTATCATCAGAAAATACATCATGTTACAGATTACTTATCTAAATAATTTTAATGAATCTAATGAATAATTAAGTCTCTCAAGCTGAATATTAAATATTTACTAGATTATTAATTCAAAATCACATCTTGAATGAAGCGTCTATGAAATAAATTCTGCAGCTTTACTATAATTTTTTGCTTTGAAATTTTAATGAGCTTCTTTAGCTCTTTGTACGATTGTGATCCATACAAAAAATGTCATTTAATGCTATATCACTATCCATAACATAAAAAACACAAAAAATTCTTATTTATGACTTACAAAAAATAATGATTTAATACTATGTTAAACCTTCGTTTCGTTCGTTAAGTTTAATTTTTGAATAGAAATGTGATATTTTCTTTATTCTTTTTCATGATGAATCTATCCCTTATATTTTATTATTCGTTATTCTTAATTGAAAAAAATCTGTAATTTATCAGCATCACTTTAAAAACAAATCTCAATAAGTATTTAATTTCTTACTCCTTTAATTGTTTACATATTTACTTCAGAGCATTTATTTTCATTGATACAGAATATAATCATTTTAAAATAGTATTATTCTTCAAAGACTTACATTAATTATGATGTCAAATATAACTTATTTCTTTCAAATTTGATATAATTTAAGTTAAATTATGCTTTTAATTTCTATTAAATGTCATTATAACAAAGTTTATATTTTTACTGTGTTCACTGTTGAAAACAAAAAAGAAATATTTTCATACAGTTTCTTTTTGTATACATGCGTATCATAGGAAAAATTTCGTCAGTAATTATTCACATAGTAATAAACGTAACAAGTTTCACTAAAAAATTTTTTTTTTTAATTTTGCTCACTTTCGTACTACATTATTAATGTATGCATATGTTGTATATAGAAGTAATTTCTAATTTTCATTTTCTTATAATTTGTAAATATTTCATTTTGTTTATGTTATAATAAATGCGATTATTCAAGTCATTTTGCATAATTTATAGAAATTTTTCATAATCATTGCTAACATTGGTAAATATATTGTGAATAATTGAATTTACTCATTATTCAATAAATTTAACAACTCATAATGAAGAATGCAAAAAAGTTCCTGAATACTTTTAAAACTTATTCAATTTGTGATGTATTTGTAAAAAACATTTTAAATCTAAACAGTCTAAATATAAAGCATGTGATAAATTTGTGATTCTATGTGCCACAACATTCTAATAAGCTTAAATAAGTAAATATACTCATTCACTGATTTCCAAAACTTAAGAATAACCTTTACAATTACAGGCAGAATTTAGTGAAACTTACCTTGTATCATTGAATACATATTACAAATTAACAAGCCATAATAAAATAATATTACAAAATATAAGAAAATAATTTCCCATACATCTATGATGTTGTAGAAATGAACACATGCATAAAATGTATGTGGTGGTGGGACGAATCCCCATCTGGTCTAATGGAACTAGACTAGATCCATGAGATCAAAGACAGCCAAAAAGTCCAAAAGCAGATGTGGACTCTTCACAGCCTCTTCACGAGAAAACCCAAAGCACTTCAAGATGTGTTGCGGGCAAAACGGAGCATTGTCGCACTTGGGGCATGGTGGGTATTTTCTTTCACCGTCCTCAAAGATCATACACTTCAAGTGGCCAGTAGAAAGTCGAGACAGTGTCGTCTGATGTACTCTGGAGCCCTTAAATGTTGTGGCGGCTCCAGGATGTCGTTGGAAGTACCAAGGATGAGCAGCAGTGTCAGTTCAGGTCTTAGAAGTACGTTGTTTAGTAATGGAAGAGATCTCTGATGGTGTTAGCGCTATGCGATCATCCGGGTTCAAAGGATTACTGCTGGCAGGCTTTTTAAGGTCGTCAGCTACTTCATTCCCAGGAAGACCAGCATGCGAGGGGACCCACTAGAGGTGCATTGGGTGTTGAACTGAAAATAAAATGTATAAATCAGATGTTGTTGCTGTTTTGGGGTGTTTTCTCGTGCCTAATCATGAGTTGGAATCCACAAGTTAGTGCGGAGCAACTGAGTGCTACTCTTTTTCATACAGAAACAGAAACAAAGCAGAAGACTCCAACTACTTGTCTTGCCTCTCCCAGAGATATCATTTCTCTCGGAGGACATTGCAACCAGGATCTATTTTATTCGCCCTACCCACATTTAGGGAACCTGACTATTCGTGAGGATTGAGTCCGAACTTACTACCTTCCGATAGTGAAAACGACACTCTATTTTACTAGGCATCTGTGGCTTCAAAAACTAAATACATCAAATATTCTTTATTACAAACAAAGTAAATATAACATGGTTTATGAGTCTCTTAAAAATAAAACAGTAATCAGGGCCGTAAATTATGCGCTCTTCAGAAAGAAGAGTGAGCCAGTGTGTTCTTACGATACAGTTGTTAATAAGCAATGTTAATTTCTTCGGGAAATTTGGATTGTTTTGCTTCATTGTCTCTCGGTTATCATTTTTGCACAGGTGACTCTAATTAGACCGGTGATTAGAGTTAAAAGTAGACTTTATTAAAATAGAGACTCCCAACCATTTCAAACATCCATGACTGCAGGGCTTTTTATGGTTCAGTATGTTGTTGTTGTTGTTACTATGACACTTGGACAAGCCAAGCTTGCTATGCCTTGGCTATGCGAATTTAAGTCAATTGGGAGCGTCTTTCTTTTAATCAGAGCACCATGAAGGGGAAAGTACGACTTTTGCTCTTTAAATGATCCGATAGATGACAGCACCAGAGTATCTACTCCCTAAATTTGGGAATTGATCTGAAGGGGAGGAAATTTCTCCAGACCATTGCACCCATGGTAACTGCTCAACGAGCGACCACAGGACTTTCGATTCCACAGATTTAACGAGCACGTATATCGCATGTACTCGGTGGGTCTTTGGCGGCATTGGGAGTCGAACCCCACCATTCCGGAAGGAAGGCTAATTCCCTAACCACTAGGCTTCCACGGCCACTCATGGTTCAGTATGATCCCAAGAAATAGAACTCTTGGGATCATAGTCTCGGGTTCTATCCCCTCGACTGTTGTACAATTATCCTAGCTATTACTCAACAAAGGGAGGTTCCTGTCTTCTGCGTGAACATTTGTGGGGTGGAGTCTTGGGAGTTTTATGTTTATTTCATTGGGACACGTGAATAAGAGCAACTACCAAAAATTGAAAAGTCAGTGGTAAGCCATTTTAGCATGTGGTAATTATTAAAAGGCTTTACAAATGTATTTGATCTTTAGACTTTTCACTAGGAGGTATGAAACAACCACGACTAAGATGAGAATCAAACTTACGAACTAGTGAATTGAAGGTAAGTGTGCAAAGCTTTCGGCTAATAACTCAGCAAATTCTTCAGTGAATTATTGAAAATAGGTATACGTCTTCCAAAAAATGCTAAATATTTACGATGGGATTGAAGTGTAATAATTAACCTGATCAATCCATACACTGAGTTGTTTGCTAAGCAAAACAAATATCCTCCTCGATATGAGGCTTGTCTCGCGTCGTATTGCCTTCCTATAAGAATTAACCCTCACCTAATGCCCCTGCATAAGGTGACACATAACCATTATGCAATGTATCACCATAGCTAATAGCAGTGTAGAGAGATAGACAGGATTGTGCATATTTACTCAAAGAGATACTTCCCAAAACATAAACAATGGCTAATTCATCTGAATCACTGCCGCCTACCCTGTGTAGTGATCAGAGTGCCTGATTGTGGATAGGAAGGTCCTGGACTCGAATCCCAGTTGGGGCATGGATGTATTTCCTCTCTCTGTCTATCCTGTCTTTGTCCTTTCTTTGTATGAAGGCTTACCTACCCTATAAATGGGTTCCTATAGCATCTGTGTAGTGAGGAAGTTGGACTCCACACCAAATTATGTTTCAGTTGAAAAAGTGGAGCAGCGCACCCCATATTGTCAGCCTGGCTGTCACAAGACTACAACAACATGTGAATCACTTTCACGTTTTTGATATGTTTGTTTGTCACTCAACGGTCATTTTTTGCACACGAAGGCTAATTAGACCGAGACCTACGGTTTGAAGTGGATTCCGAACCACTACAAACATCCTTGCCAAACATCCTTGCCTATATCGAATCCCACATTCGAACCCACGAGCTGTTGAACCGAAGAAGGCAAGAATGCTAACCATTCGGCTGCCAGCTCCGCTTCACGTTTGTGAAGAAGTGATGATAAATTTCAGGTTTCCTCGTACCCACCTCAACAGATAGGCATATGGAAAGCAGAAAAACCAGGCATGCACTCCCGTTTTCAAACAGTGGATGGAATCGAACCGGAGACCTTTCATTCCGGAAAGCGCTGTTTTATAACCAAGCAATTGTTGGTTGGGTAGTAAACCATAATATCTGAATAAACTATGCTCAGAGAGTATCTGTGATAAAAACTAAGCAATTGTAACTCCATCTCATATTCCTTGTTGTTACTTCATAGTTAAGTATGAAGTCTTTGCTCTTACATATGCAGATCTAATTGTCCATGCCGTTCACTTGTACTGATTACAATATCATTATTTCGAACACAGCTTTGCTTGCACTTATTATTATATAATCTTTTCTTTCACCTGTTAATATTTAAAATTTGGACATTATATTAAAATATTATGCAAATTTAATAACATTTGAAAAGCTCTACTAATTTTTTCTTTTCTTTCTTTTGAAAAGTGTACAAAAAATTGATGATAAATAATATTACTGTACAGATTATGTTTAATTTATTTTTGCTATGAAGCAGTTTAATTTACAACCTAAAAACTATGTTGATTTGGTTGTTAATGTATGTTATCTCACAAATCATAAAATTTATTTTTAAATGTTAGTTACTATTTAATTGAAAGATTTTTTTTTCAATTAGATAAAAATTAGGTATTTTTCTAAATAACAAGCTTAGCTTTATTTCACTTTTCGCAATTTTGATCAGTTTGTATTTACCAAAAATATTTATATATATGATATGTGAATTATTTAATTATCTGTTCATCTTAAAATATCTCAAAATAGAAAAAATGTCATTTTTTGAATCATCTTTAATTGAAATAATAAGTTTTTATACCGATTTTACGAGCGTCACGATGTTAGGTGGCGCTGCTACGCTGCTTGTTGATCCTTTTCGCGAAAAGAAACTTGAGAGACAAGGGAGAAAAAATTCTTGGTTGAGTAATGTCCTGTCCGCGCTTAGTGCGGAAATATGGTATTAAATCTTTCTTCGCCACATATTGTAGAACTTATTGTAAATATGTACGTAATACTTAAGTTTTACTAAAGTCTTAGTTACGCTTGAATTGTTTAAATATTTTGAAAAACTAACTTCAGATACTATCTTGAACAATCGTGATGTCATGGGCTATTATAATTGCTCTCCCAACTCAAGTTGGTAAGAGATTTTCACATAATTCCATGAAAGAAGCGTGTGTATCTAAAATACGAGGTTTGTCAGGAAAATACGTATAAAAATTGAATAATAACTTTATTTTATGTTTGCAATCACCGCCAGGTGGGACTACTGCTGTAATCAATATCATCAACGCTCAGTTCAAGTCAGACCACTTTGCGTGTAAGTAGGAGTGTGCGGCTGCTTGTAGAAAGTTACTCTTTTTCACCTGCCGTCGGCACGGAGCTCTCTCTGATTGAGGAACAGAGCCAGAGAGTGAACGGAAATTTTTACGTTGAAGTTTTGACACGTCTCAGAGCTCGTGTGGTCCAAGTTCGACCGGAAGGGGGCAGGTGGCTGCTTCATCACGACAATGCAACCGCTCACACGTCGCTCGTTGTGCGTGACTTTTTGGCCCGAAGCTCAATCACCGTTACAGACCACCCGCCTTATTCACCTGATTTAGTCCCTTGTGACTTCTTGTTCCATAAATGCAAAATGGTGCTTCGGGGGCGGTACTTGGGAGATGTGGAAGGCATCACGGCAGAAACGACACGGCAACCGAACAGCCTCACAACTGAAGACTTTCAGCAATGTTATCAGCAGTGGAAACGGCGTTGGCAGAAGTGTATCTCGTCTCAGGGTGAGTACTTTGAAGGAGACCCTATTGTAATACCTGAATAATTGTGAAATAAAGTTATTATTCAACTTTTATACGTATCTTCCGGACAAACATCGTATAATTTAGGAGTTATAAAATTTAATTTATGAATATCGAATTTCCAAACAACCTTTTTCGTTGAATAGTTTAGCAGAATATTATTTTTTAAGAAATTACCTCATAAAAGTATCGACTATAAAAAAAGATTTAAAATAATTCAGTGAAAAATATTTGCTTAAATAGAGTTGTGTCTTGTTATGATTGGAACAAGATTACTAAACTGACAGCAGCTGGTTAAAACCAGCAATTGATGCCAACTTTATGCCTAGAGGTAGTTAATTATTTCTTCACACATATGATCCAATGGCGGGCACATGAGGGTTGAACCCTATGCCACAACAACGCCAGAAAGTGCTACTCATGTGTCGTTACCCAGCGAGCACCTGTGAACCAAGCCACGGAGGCGAGTAGCGTTACCCGCGCCATACCACCACAAACCCGTTTATAGGTTCTGCCACATTCATATAACATCACAGAAGAAAGGACAGAGAAAACAGAGAAGGAAAGAAACATCCATGCCCAACCGGGATTCGAACCCGGGAACAACAGCTCAGGAGTCAGGAACGCTATCCACTCAGCCAATCGGTCGGCGTTTTTGAATCCAGTTATTCTAAAATTACTTCTTCAAGAGTTAACCTTAGAATTCAATAGAAAACGTACTACTAAAAAATATTTTGATATGACAGATTTAATAGAATTCTTAAAACATAAAATCAAATGTCAAAAGCTGCTTTAATGATAAATAATTCTAAAAGTGTAAAAACTGTGGAAACATTTAATCGTAATCTGTCCTCAATGAGAAGCAAAAATACGTATTCATTAATTCTAGATCATTAGCCTCTAATTTTAGTACCTCAGCATCTGATAAGAATTTTTTTATTTTGTAAAAATAATGAACATGCATTATCTGAATACCTGAAATATTCCAATGATCAAAAGAGACAAAAATTAAAGAATGATGGTCGATGGTATGAATATTTTCTTAAATTTCAACTGTCTGTTGAATATAGATCAAAAGTACCTCCATGTGACATTTGTAACAGTTTTAATCATTTAAAACTCGTTTGCTTTTCCAATTCGAAGGAACAAAGAATAAATAAAACAGACAAACTCGAAAATTATATTGGGTCAGCATGACATTCAAACAGTTTGAACTCAAATATAATAGTATATTTCTATATACTTATTCTATGATTGCTTCAAGGTATGCACCTACAACTTTCTGATGGGTTTCAATTTCGTAAAAGAAAAATTTTCCTTAAATTAAAATACATTCCCCTAAGTCCTTGTAAATAGTCTTTATTTTAAACTAGCTGAGGTACCTGGCTTCTCTCACGGAATTCACGTGAGATTGTGTGATAGTTGGAATAATAGGACAAACTTTAAAACTTAACAGGCAGAAATTTTTTATTGGAAATATGTGCTAACTACAATCATTCGATTTACAATACTTGTTTATATACTTCATTTTGTTTCTGCGGTATATATGCATACAATTTACTATTCGAGAATACTCTACGTAATTTGACCGTGATAAAAATGGC
>CM075860.1:23154273-23214273 GCA_037975125.1 Latrodectus hesperus
ATATAAAATTTAATTAGACGCGATGAACATTAATGACTTTTAGGCTATTAAGGAATATTTTTTTCGTTTTATAAGCCTACGTACACTCGTACACATGTTCGTGTATGTCTATATAGTTGTATATTTTGATTTATTATTTAGAATATATTTTAATGTTAAATCAGGATATTTTTATCTATGCCCACACAAATATGAAATAAAACATTTTCGACATATTTGAAATTTATGTTCAAGTAGTAAATGGGAATTTCCTTATAACCGAGACATTCATCTACTGTTAATTAGCAAAAATTTAAACTTTAAAATTCATTCTATTTTTTTCTTTCTCAAAAATTCATTTTTTCTATTTAAAATACTACTGCAATCGTTTTCGAGAAGAATATTATAAATGCAATGTTTGTATTTATGTAAATTACATGAAAAAGTGAAATAATGAGTTCTTTCATAAGAAGAAATCTGATTTCTTAATATACTTTACAAAATGTCTCACAATATTTGAGTCCCATCAGGTAATAAATAATATCAAACGTATTAACGTGTTTATCATTCTTCGTCACACGGTAAATAGAACTAATATGGTGGTCAGCGGGCCTGACTGTGGATAAGGAGGTCCTGGGTTCGAATCCCGGTTCGGGCATGGATGTACTTTCTCTCTCTATCTATCCTGTCTTTGTCCCTTCCTTGTATGAATGAGGTGTGAATGATTGCCTACCCTATAAACGGGTCCCTATGGTATGTGTATAGAGCAAAGTCGTACTTTCACCTTCATGGTGCTCCGATTAAAACGAAACGCTCCCAATTGATTTAAATTCGTATAGCCAAGGCATAGGAGCTTGGACCTTGAGGAAGACCGAGCTTGGCTTCTCCAAGTATCATTAGTAACAACAACAGAACCAATATAGAAAAATTCAGATCAATGTTAGAATAATTTTTATAACATTATCTTCCACAGATAAAATATAATGTAGAATCACTTTTATTAATAATAATTTTTTTTATTCTTTACTAACTCCTTAGTTTTTCAGCAGGTGGCGATGTGAGTGGTATCTTTCAGTAGCGCACATATCCAACTTACACTTACTATATATGTATATATATATATATATATATATATATATATATATATATATATATATATATATATATATATATATATATATATATATATATATATATATATATATATATATATATATAAATATATAAATATATAAATATATATATATATATATATATATATATATATATATATATATATATATATATATATATATATATATATATATATATATATATATATATATATATATATATATATATATATATATATATATATATATATATATATATATATATATATATATATATATATATATATATATATATATATATATATATATATATATATAAATATATAAATAAATAAATAAATATATATATATATATATATATATATATATATATATATATATATATATATATATATATATATATATATATATATATATATATATATATATATATATATATATATATATATATATATATATATATATATATATATATATATATATATATATATATATATATATATAATATATATATATATATATATATATATATATATATATATATATATATATGCTAATCGGTGTAGATGTAGAGTAATTGAGTAGTTATAGGATATTAAATTTTTAATGTTTAACTCGATCAAGCCAGTAAAGTATATGGTATGTTCTCCATTATTTTAAACGTGAATCAATTTCTTTTAAATCCTACATGAATAGGGTACATATACTTATGGATATCATGCATTAAAATGTTTTCAACATAAATATGAGCTGTGAAACTTTTCCAGAAATTATTAAATATTTCTGAAAGTGTAAGATTGATTGTACTTAGCATTTCAAAAATTGAAAGTGTTATTGTACTAACAAATTCAAATTGTAGATCCCATTTTTATAAGCTTAAATTTAACTAAAATAACAGTTTGTAAATATTCATTCTTTTAATTTATAATTTATCCAACTGTCTTTCACCTATTGCATATAATTTTTATATAAATTAATCAAGTATTTAATGTAATTTATGGAAATTTCAGTTGTTGATTTCAACATTAAGCTTATATTAAGTAATATAAAAAATAAATTTTCTTATTTTTTTATATTGTTGTTAATTATTATCAAATGAAAAATTCTTAAAAAATTCTTTTAACTTGAGGGAAAAACAGTATATATGCATTATATCATTTTTATTGTCTTTATTTATTTGATAGATTATAATTTAAAACTATTTTATACAAAAATCGTGTTTTGATACTCATAAAAAGCGATTATTTTTTATTAACAATAATGGAACATACTGACTTCTCGCTGTGTTCCATTTAAGTCTTTCAACTAACTCATTGAATTACTTGGCTAAAGGCATGTTTACTTAGTTCAGATTGCATAACGGAAAAAGTTATCTAGTATTTGGAGATCTCATTTTTAATTACGAAATGGAAAAGAAAATATTAAATGAATTGCAATGAAAACAAAAGCAGAACAAACATTTGAAATTCACTGTAGACGGTATACAAAAATAAACAAAAACTTTTTAAAAATAATTCCCACGGATTTTAAGTTTTATCGTGAAATGCTCTCCTATGTTTTCATACTTTTACTTGGTACGTGAAAGTGCGCATATTAAAAATGATTTTTGATTTTCTAATCCAATTATGAACTGGAAAGCAAACATTAAGTTAATGTCATAAAAACCAAGGAAGAGATCATATTGGATGTTTTTTCAGGCTTTTATACAAAAATAAACATTCAAAAAGATCATTTCTGACATTAATTTTAGTTATAAATTGAAAATCAAGAGAATCTATACTTTAGCATATAAAAATTAGTTTATTTCACAAAATTTATTTTAAATCCAATGTATACGATACAAAGCTAAATAGTAAGTTAATGCACTGAAAACAGAACTTGTATTCAATATGTTATCGTATAAGGTATCCGAATAAAAAGAAAGCCTGAGAAAAGGATATATAATCACTTCTGATTAAATTTTTGGTTTAAATGTGAAAACATGAAATTTTTCTATTAATGAAATCCATTCTTAAATGGACACATTGCAAAATAATTCATTTAACAGCAAATGAAGGACGTCATGATAACTTGCATCAGGAAATAAAAATTCCAATATTGGTTAATTAAAGTTCAATGAGATATAAAAAAATTAAGTCACAACTTTATCATCTTCGTTATAGTTGGTTCACAACTGGCTGACTATTGGAAAAGGCGAAAACACATTCGCTGGCAAGATTAAAAATCAATACTTTTTTTCAAAAAAAATTAAAAAGAACAGTAAAGAGGAACAGTAACTTCAATGTGGAATTGTAAATTAAATGTGAAATCATATTTTCTCTTCATTTTCACTGGCAGTTTTAAAAGGTGCAGAAGCGAGGAGAGTTTTAGGACAGTACATTGCATCCCTAATATTAATTATATTGTTATATATAAACAGCTTTACAGAGTTCAAATTAGCATCTTTAATTAAGTTTTAAATTAATTATAAACGCAATCGTCAAAATTTCGAAATGAAGAATGAATTTAAATTTCAGTTATCTATAGAAACAAATATCTTGATGAATTTCATTACATTCGGAATACCTATTTATAATTCTACTCAGGATAGAAATCTGCTGGCCATATAAAACAATAATTTTATATAGAGACTAAGAATATGCATTTTTTTGGTTAAATTAGCTTAAGTAAGGATATTCCAATAACAATGGTATCAAGTCAAATTTAATAATATTCTAATTATATATCCTGAGATCAAATTATGCTTTAACCTTGAGTTGACATTGGGGCTAGCGCAACATTTTAAATACATGTTCCGTGCAATGAAAAATGGAACAAGAAGAATACTTTAATCTTAGGATAATCAAACAATTTATTGCGATGCATTAATATATAATAAAACCAATTTTGTGCTTCAGCATAACCCGATAAAATCTTTTTACCTTGAGTAGATATAGTGTAATTTCGTCTTCATTCATTCATTCATTGTCGTGTACCAGCTGGGCTGGCAATATGGAGTGCGCTGCTCCACTTTTCCAACTGAACCATATTTGGTGTGGAGTCCGACTTCCTCATTGCATACATGCCATAGGGACCCGTTTATAGGGTAGGCAACCATTCACAGCACATTCGTACAAGAAAGGGACAAAGACAGGATAGATAGAGAGAGAAAGTACATCCATGCCCGAACCGGGATTCGAACTCAGGACCTCCTTATCCGCAGTCAGGCACGCTGACCACTAGACAAGTTGGTCAGCGAAATTTCGTCTCCAACCACTCATTAACTTTTGCGGACTCATATCGAAAATTTGAAATGTCATAGTTTAAATTTACATTGGATATTTAATATTGCAATTTCGAAAATCTCTAATTAATACGTTACAAAAATCTAAAAATGTAAAAATGTACTAGAATAATAGAAAAGTGATTAAAGTTTCGAAAAGAATTTTAAAATAAACTTTTAAACAAAATTCAAAACAGAAAATTATTTAAAAAGAATTTAAAAATTATTTATCAAAATTAGTGAAAATAAAAATATATTATGAGTTAAAGACTTCTTCTTATATATTTAAAAAAGTACTCCAAATTGTGACATAAGCGTTTGAGTAGTCGAAAAAAAATTGTTTCTGAGTCTTTCGATTCCCCACATCTTCTGGAATCTTCTCAAAATATATTAAAACCAAAATAGCCTTCTTTAATGTTTATTTGGGGGATTTAAGGAAAGAATTACCTTTTAAAAATTATCATTTATACCTAAGTGCTATTAGAAAAAAGTTTTCTAAATTTATGTGATAGCATTTTTGTATAATGTTCGATCCCTCTCCTTTTACTTTTGTCCAGTTATTTTTATTATTGAAAATGTATAGCTGTCTCACACTGCAGCGAACATATTTTCGATTTCCCCAATGTCCTGCGTTTCAGAAATGCGTAGCAACGCGGATGGAATAGTCTTGACCTTAATGTTTAATACCTTCGTTGCTTAAGAGAAATGTCAAATGTTTCGCCCTGTTTCAACTTTTTTAGCTAATCTATAATATACGATCTAACTAAGTAGTGCAATTGCTCTAAAAAATAACTACTAAGCAAAATCGAAAATACGATACATTTTGAAATCACATTTTTTTGTTCAGATCTTAAGAACACACTTTTTACTGCAAGCCTTGCTTCCTAAAAGGCATCAAGGCTTGGTTGTACTATATGCTATAAAAATTACTTGTTTTATTGAAAAAAACAAGCAATGAGTTTCAATGCAAATCAAATTTCTTAATTATAAGTTTCTTGTCATCAATTCATCTTACAAGAAATATTTAGATTTAAAGCATTTAACGCAATAATATGTTATACTGAATTTAACAAAATGAATTTTAATTTTATATATAAGATAATTATATCATAATTTGTGCATATTTTAAATCTCTCACTCGTTGGCAAGAAATGCACTCAAATTGAATAATTTATAACATAAGTTTAAGAAGTTTTTAAATAAATGACTCTGAATTTCTTGATCTGACTTGAATTTACTCAGAGTTTATGAATCAAAATATGCTTCTGAAAACACTACAGATATTGTTCTGAAGTTTCACTTTTTGAAACTTCTATAAGACATAAAATAAATGGAATCAAACAAGTTTTTAAGTATAAGTTTTAATTTCAGAGAACACTTTTTTTAACAAACATTGTGCTACTTTGTCACTTAATATAATAAACTGAAAGAATCTTAAAATATATGATATCCCATATATACTAGAAAAGATTTTAAAAATATATGATTTCCCATATATTCTAGAAAAGATTTTAAAAATATATGATTTCCCATATATTCTAGAAAAGATTTTAAAAAAATATGATTTCCCATATATTTATTATATAAAAGATTATAAAAATATATGATTTTCCATATATTCTAGAAAAGATTTTAAAAATATATGATTTCACATATATTCTAGAAAAGATTTTAAAAATATATGATTTCCCATATATTCTAGAAAAGATTTTAAAAAAATATGATTTCCCATATATTTATTCTATAAAAGATTTTAAAAATATATGACTTCCCATAAATTCTGGAAAAGATTTTAAAAATATATGATTTCCCATATATTTATTCTAGAAAAGATTTTAAAAATATATGATTTCCCATATATTCTAGAAAGGATTTCAAAGATATATGATTTCCCATATATTTATTGTAGAAAAGATTATAAAAATATATGATTTCCCATATATTCTAGAAAAGATTTTAAAAATATATGATTTCCCATAAATTCTAGAAAAGATTTTAAAAATATATGATTTCCCATATATTCTAGAAAAGATTTTATTCCTCTTGGTGCCTCATTTTCTAGGAACTCTTTCATGGTTGGCGGAGAGAAATTTATATATTTCCTGCAGAAAGCCAATTAAATTTCTTTTCAAATAACTTTTTGATGACAAAATGTTTCTTTGTTACAAAAAACAGTAAGTTTTCGATGTGGTTACACGTTAATAGATTTTTTTCTTTTATTTTCTGTCACTTACTTGGGAAGTGAAGTTTTCGTTTCATTTATTTTATGTTCCAGTGAACCCTTGTTCTGATAAACCAGATATATTATATTTCAAATGTATCATTTTCAGTATTTGCCATTTTTTCCTGGAAATGTCAAGCAGACAAAATCTGCATTCAAATGTACACTCTATAGAATAATCGAGGAAGAAAAGTTTAAGAAAAAAATTTGTTTTATTATATCTACAATTTAAAATTTCTAAGTAATGAGTAATGTCATTCTATTTTATCAACAAACTTGATAACGAAATATATATATATATATATATATATATATATATATATATATATATATATATATATATATATATATATATATATATATATATATATATATATATATATATATATATAAATTTTTAGCAGAATGTTCAAAGGTCAGTAATATAGTTTAATTTAATTTTATGAAAACAAAAGTGATTCAAAGAGCTAACGTACGCATAATTGATAGTGAACTGTACAAGTCATTATAAACACTTCGCAGTACAGAAATATATATATATATATATATATAATATAAATATAAATATATATATATATATATATATATATATATATATATATATATATATATATATATGTATGTACATATATATATATATATATACAATTATACCAAAAAGTGTAATACCACATATACAAAACAAAAGTTATATTTTTATAGTGCAATAGTGTGTCTTTAAAAGCTTGGAGTTTTAAATGCATGATCGTGATTATCTTTTGTCGCACGTGTAGAACAAGTTATGTAAGCTATATCGTGGTTTCGACTGGTCCAATTTCAATTAAAAATGATGGAGCATTGTTGAGAAATGTAGGAAAGTTTCAGCATAACAACCTACATTTCAACATACCGGAAGAATAACCTTCAATTTGACATATGGTCCTTGCACGAGATGTCATTTTGTAGGATAAAAGTATTCCAATTCATGGTGAGGTTTTTGTAAAATGAGCACGAAGTGTGACAACTAGTTGCTCCACATAATTTCTATCTCTTTGAGGCTATCTGTAATAATATATATGTCTGTAATGGAACTGTTATGCCACTCAGTTTAAAAAGTTATATCTTCCATCGGTATCTCTCCCGGAAATTTCACAATATATCCATAAGAAAAAAATGCATAATATTTCAGCTAACTGCATTCACCATTTGCAGGAGTCTAATTTAAACTGCATTTCACGCTGACGTATTCTATATTTATAAGAGACTTCTTTTAAATCCAGACTGTTTTGTTTATATGGATAACCACCTGTGTAAAACATTTGTATCTTAATCGTCTGGTACAAAATTAGTTTATACTATCTAAATTAAAATATGATGAAATTTTAAACATAAACAAAATTTTATTTGAGATAAAAATATGTATCAGATGTTAGTTAATAATTCATAAATTATATTATTATTTAAGATTATCATTATAACATACTATTGCATTAACATTTTATTTATAAACATAAAAAATATGCATTATTATTAAATGCATGAAAAATAAAATTTAATGAAAGCTACCAATTTTGTCTAATTCATTTTGTATCGGTCATCGGCAATAAAGGTGATTTTTCTGGAGTCTCATAAGAATTATGTTTTAAGGAACAATCTGCCAATCCACACTTAAATATTGTTTGCTAATATTTTCGAAACTTCGTTTATATTTATTCCCATCACAAGAATTCTTCAGAAACACCTCTTTCAGTTGTTAAAAATATATGTTTTATGATTTACTACCACACGCGTTTCCCTTAAAAGGAAGTTTCACTCTTAATCACAATTTATCATATCTTCTTCTCTTATGACTTCGGACTGCTATAAGTTTTTATCAAGAAAGATATTTTGTTACTTGCTCAATTTTCTAACTAGTTTTCCGTATAGTACTATATATATATATATATATATATATATATATATATATATATATATATATATATATATATATATATATATATATATATATATATATATATATATATATATATATATGAATGGAATAAAAAAATTTAAGGATCTTTTCTTAAAATGTAGATTATAAACTCCCTTTCGAAATTATGATTGAAGCTTTTGTAATCTATATAATCAGTTATTAAAATAAATTTGAAATCACTGTAAAGTTGCTTATACCAGAATGATCACCATTCCGGAACTATGCTTGCATAAAAAATGAGGGTATGTTTGTTTCCAAGGTTCAATATTGTCATCTATGCATAAACGACGGTTAAAGAAAAGAAAGTTTTACTATTATATTCCTCTTTATTGTTACAATCCCATATGATAAATTGTGCAAAAAATAGCAATAACTATTTCGAATTTTAAAAATGTATTTTACCACAGTTGTGAAGGCGTTTTCGTTCTTTTCAATACGTCAAAGATTTGAAGTACACTGAAAATATAATAGAAAATAAAAACCACATTTCTAAAACTAATTTATGCGCATTTTTTAATAAAAAATTAAGAGGAATTAAAGTTAAAGCAAAGAGGTTAGATAAAATATTAAAACTTTCCACACATCCTAGTTTGTAAGTTTCTCATTTGTATTATTGAAAGGTAGTTAGTTGATTCCTGATTAAGACAAAGATCCGCCATGTTCTCCAAAGGCTTTTGCAGTATGTTCTATGGACAGTGGTCACACAATTTCCAATAAGTGAAGTAATATTTTGGGAAAGGCAGGCAAGATATTCAGAGGTCTTTTGCTTGGTACTGCCATAAAATTATAAAAGCTCCTGCATGGCTTCTTCCTAATTTGTTTTGCTTTTTAATACAATTTCCATTAAGCATAACGTTAATAGATTATCATAATAAAATTAAAGTAACTATGCACAATGTTTCTATTTTAAGAATGTGTGAAATGTAATTTAGAAAATCATAAAAAAATGAAAATAAAGATGGTATTATTTATTTTATTTTAATAATGTGAACCTCACAATACGAAAACATCTGGCTTTTAATTTTATTTTGATAACAATACCTATTTTTATACTGTTATTTATTTATCGTATAAAAAAATTTCCATGTAATTCATTTATTCCATTTATCAAATCCACTATCACTGCTGAACATTCCGACTGTTAACAAACAATTAATAACTACTATAATGTCAATACTTTTCAGAAAGTAATTTAACTGACCCTAACTGTCCCAACACAAAAGAAATATTATTTAGTATAAGTAATGCCACCAAATTAATTTTAGAGGAATTTTACAAAATAAATCGCATAATCTTTATTATATATATTGTATGTTACGAAAAATACAATGAAAAGTACAGAATCAAGGATGGTTATGCAAATTAAGAAAGAAATCTTATGCAAATTTTAAGCTATGCGCAAACTTGGATGTAACAGGCCTAGTTATTTAGGGTGTCATTTTTTTTATTGGAAAGTACTGAGTTTGAATCTAAGCTTAATAGAAGATTCGTCGTGTTTGGTAAAGCCTACTTAGGCACCTTAAATAGGTAGTGTTCGCAATGACCTCTAAGTGAAATGATTCCCCTGGGGATGGTATTGGGTGTCTTCTGCTTGGTCCCTGCTTCAAAATCACTAAGAAACTTTCTGGCTGCTTCTATTTAACTGGTAAAACCTAACTCAGATCTAGATAGAGGGAAGCATGCTGGTACAACAACATGCTATTGACATCGCCAGCTATTACATAAATCAAGGTACGCTGCGTTTGATACCAACAAAAGTTAAATACAAAATAACGTGATTACGCGGAATCCAGTCAGTTGCTGCTAGATGACAGTGTATGGATGACAGAAGTTATTGGTCATCCAGCCTGTCTTCCAACAGCGGTAGACGGAAAATAGTTCTATACAGCTCTTGTCAGTGAATCTCTGGTTGGTGAGATGGTGGTGGTGGGACTAATCCCCATCTGGTCTAGTGGAACTAAACCAGATCCATAAGATCAAAGACAGCCAAAAAGTCCAAAAGCAAATGTGGACTTTTCACAGCCTCCTCACGAGAGAAAACCCCAAGCACTTCAAGATGTGTTGCGGACGAAACGGAGCATTGTCTCACTTAGGGCATGTTGGATATTTTCTTACACCGTCTTCAAAGATCATCCACTTCAAGTGGCCAGTAGAAAGTCGAGACAGTGTCGTCTGATGTACTCTGGAGCCCTTAAATGTTGTGGCGGCTCCAGGATGTCTTTGGAAGTACCAAGAGTGAGCAGGAGGGTCAGCCCAGGTTTTAGAAGTAAGTTGTTTAGTAATGAAAGAGATCTCTAATGGTGTTAGTGACATGCGATCTTTTGGGTTCAAAAGATTACTGGCGGCAGCCTTTGAAAGGTCGTCGGCAACTTCAAGTGAATCCCTATTGTACAATAGCATGTACTTGCAACTAGGAAACTTGTTACTAGGTCAAACTTGCAACTATGAACAACTAAATCTGGATGTTGCGTTTTTTTCTCTTGCATTGACACCTGTCTGGATGGGTATTGTGGAATTTTCTATGTTTCAATCCTCGTGAACTATGAAAGGACCTCATACAAGCACTTGATTCCTGGGTGTTAAGGTTCCCTAAGACAACGTCAGCTTATGCAGCTGTCCATTACGCGGTTCCAAAATTGCTGCACTATGAGTTCTTTATGGCTTAATGTTTGGATTATGTTTGTCAGAGAGGAATGTCAAGAGCTCGACTCAATACTGTTAAACAACGAAAGCTGATGTTACACTACTGCCCTCTACATTCTGTCCAAGTGGTTACCTTTTTGATATCGCGTAGTCGGCAGCTCAATGACCAAAGTTCACCGCAAAGCATTTAATATCCATCCGCGTAAATTTACTTCAGAAAGTTTTTTTAATATATCGTCTGCCGTATATTAGAGACCGGGAAAACTCCCACTTTTCCACACTGACAGAAAAATTAGAAAGCTAAATAGCTACACCATTCTCACGATGTTCAAAGGAGGCTGGTATCGAACAATGTACCATTTGCTCTGAAGAGTACTTTCAAGCCATGATGTAACAATGAATCCTAGTGTATACTATGCTTGAGATGTTTTAAGCTTTGCTTAAACTTTACAGCACATAAATAACTTCCAATTCCTATGAAAGTCTCTTTAAGGGAATTTACGTGGTACTTTACGGTGCTTTGAAGCTGTCTAGACGCACTATACAGTGCCAAAGCTGCTAACTATGCAATAACTGATCTTGCAATTACAAAAGTCATGGCCGTACCATCTACTTGGCAGACAACGCAAATTCGGTTATCTGCTGGACATGCATAAATTGTTTCAATTCAATAACGAAGTCAAAATTCTGAGTGTGGTCAAATATGAATATTATCATGTAATCATGTGCACATGATTAATGTCATTTTTTTCGGAAAAGTAATGTAACCCATGAAAAACACTTCAATATTTTAAAAAATTTAAAATACTTTAAAATGGTTGTAAATAACTATATAATTTTTTAATCTAAAATGCTAATGTTATTCCTAATTGCAAACCAAATCAGTGAAGTAGGGTTACAGTACTCCTCCCTGTAACACTGTACATTAGTTTCGCGTTATAGGAAAATGCGTTTTGCGAACATTCACGTAAAACGCACTCGTATGACCTCGTATATACAAATGATTCACGTTTAACTATTCTCGTTAAAGGAGTTTTAAATCGAATATTAAGGAAAAACTATGTTATGAACGAAATGTGAGCGATTTATTAAAATCAAGTTAAGAACATATATTAAATAATATATGTTCTTAACATATATTAAATAAAAAAAACAAAAAAAAAACAAAAATTTAAATAAAAACAGTTCGTTTTAAGTAAAGCAAATAATTCTACAAGCAATTTTATCTGAAATAGTCTTCCATCAGCGTCTTTTTTAGCAGAATGTTCAAAAGTCAGTAATATAGTTTAATTTAATTTTATGAAAACAAAAGTGATATCAAAGAGCAAACGTACGCATAATTGATAGTGAACTGTACAAGTCATTATAAACAGTTTAAAGTGATTTCTGAAGCACTTAGACATCCAATACTGCGGTGGAATTCCAACCACAAAATATTGAACTAAGTGCCAAAATGCTAAAAACTCAGATGCCAGATCAGCAGCAGATGTAGTGTTGCTGTTGTTACTAATGACACTTGGACAAGCCAAGCTCGCTATGCCTTGGCTATGCGAATTTAAGTCAATTGGGAGCGTCTTTCGTTTAATCAGAGCATTATAAAGGTGAAAGTACGACTTTTTGCTCTTCAAATCCTCCGATAGATGGCAGTACCAGAGGATCTACTCTCTCAATTTTGACAATGGTCTGAAGAGGGAGTAAATTTCTCCAGATCATTGCACCCATGGTAACTGCTGAACGACCGACCACAAGACTTTCGATTCCACAGATTTAACGAGCACGTATATCGCATGTACTCGGTGGGTCTTTGGCGGCTTTGGGAATCGAACCCCACCCTTCCGGATGGAAGGCCGATACCCTAACCACTAGGCTATCACGGCCCTAGCAGAAGTAGTAATATTCATAAACAACTGCGAGTTTTAATGTAATTTATGCGGTTGATTAACAACAATGTCAAAGTACTTACCTACATTTTTCTTTCATGTGCCCCATTATAACTTACCAAAGTAAAAGTAAAAATTTTTTTTAAATTCTTCCTTAATGACAACAAAATGCATGATGTAATGAAAAAAATATTCATAATAAAATAAATAATGAATTGCTGATAAATGATGAAAATTAATTTATTTATAAAAAGTGTAGAAGAGAATTACACATCATCAATTTGCGGATATTTCTGATAGAAACTCTTAGTTTATAGTCTTTATAATGGAATTAAGATGATCTACTTGATTCTCCCTTCTTAGTTAAAATTATAATTTAATGAGATATGTTTTACAGAAGTATGATCTATTTATATTCTCCACTTAGTTTTGTGCATTTATTAGACGTTTTGAGATACTACAAGCAAATAAAGGAACTTTACTTTTTGAACTATTAAAATTCTGATTCATTTAATATGAATTCAATTGATTAATTAAAAAAATTTGTTAAAAATTTAATAGCGCCAAACAATTAATTAATGAGATATGCTTTACAGATATTAACTACTTATACTGTCTTTTTAGGTTTGTGGATTCATTAGACGCTTTGAGATATTACGAGTAATTAAATATAATTATATTTACTTGTAATATCTCAAAGTGTACTATCAATATATTTATTTAAATTACACTTAATAAATCTATTTAACTACCCATTAAAATTCTAATTTATTTAACATTAAATCAATTTTAAACCGCCCAACTTGTCTAGTGGTCAGCGTGCCTGACTGCGGATAAGGAGGTCCTGGGTTCGAATCCCGGTTCGGGATTGGATGTACTTACCAAAGTAAAAGTAAGTAAGTCTATCTCTATCTATCCTGTCTTTGTCCTTTCCTTGTATGAATGAGGTGTGAATGGTTGCCTACCCTATAAACTGGTACCTATAGCATGTGTGTACTGAAGAAGTCAGACTCCACACCAAAATAGGGTTCAGATGGAAAAGTGGAGCAGCGCACCCTATGTTCCCAGCCTACCTGGCACATGGCAACAGCAACATCAATTATTTAATGTTTCATAACTAAAAAATCGTTAAATTAAATTTAAAGTCATCAAACAATAATTTATGACCTTTAAAATGTGTTAATTGTTGTTGTTGTCGTGTGGTTTGGTTTGTTTGTCACTGAACGGTCATTTTTTGCACACGAGGGCTAATTATACTGGGACCTATGGTTTAAAGTGGATTCTGAACCACTACAAACAACCATGCCCAAGTTGGGATTGGAACCCACGAACTGTTGAACCGAAGGCAAGAGCGCTAACCATTTTGTTACCAGCTTGGCGTTGTTGTCGTTTGACACGTGCAGAAAATAAGAAAGAAAAAAAGGTTAAAAAAAACAATTCATATTGGACCAAAGGCATGAAGCAATGCCCTGGCCACATCTTCAGCTTTTTCAGCATAAAGGGTGACATGGCAGAAGAGGGTCGAGGCAACAGATATGCAGTTGAAGAGATGCTTCGGATCCAGTGGAACTCCTGTGCAGTGCCTGCATTCTGCGTAGATCCGTCGGGCATGATTTTCATACCCCATGTGCCCAGTCCGCATTCTGCTATTGGTAGAGGTTATACCAAGGTCAGGATTAAGCTCCGGTAGGCACCATTCTTTTCGTAGTCCCCCGCAGAGCTGATGCCTTGCGACGGCATCTGCATCGAAGCAAGTGGTAGGCAGGCCGCAAATTCGGTAGACAATCCGATTAAGACACCGTCTTATAGTAGACAAATGCGATCTCCTCGAAGTCTTGTTGAAACGTTGTATCTGACGTCATGGAATTCTTAAACCAATGAGAGCGCTGTCTCGCGGAAAGTTGCCAGATATTTTGAACCAGCTTGAAATCAATAATCGTCTCGCGCTCCACCCCTTTTCTGACGTAATTAAGACATCAATGACGTCATTTGGTCTGATGCGATTCTCGCGAGATGCTCAGCTTGCCTCGCGAGATAAGTCTCATGCGATCATCTACGAATTTGCAGACTGCTTTAGTCGTGGGAGGGGGAAAGATATTCCTAGCTTTCTTGGCGAGGGAGTCAAGTGCAAATGTGTTAATTATATAATACATAACAACATATAACGTAATAATTTTAATTATATAAATTTTCAGTAAAAGAGTACCGATCAGGTAACAATTTCTTAAAAATGAGCGCATATTTATTTATTTAACTGTGGTGCGATTAAATAAGGTATGTATTTAAAAGAATTGCTTCACATTTTAATAAAAACAGTTATATTTTTATTCTTGTAAATAAATATACACGAGCCTGTTTTTATGCTTTCCTTCCATGCGTTTTTAAATAGCCGCATAAAATAAAACGCATAGAAATTTGTCAAGTACATTTATAAAAATAGTGTTCGCAACACACTTAATTGTTTTCACAACAATTTTTTAACTGCGTTGAGTTTGAATAAGATGTGATGAATATAGGAAACGCACATAAAACAATTCTCAAGTAGAAAATATCTCAGATCTCTGCAAAATAATTGGGAAGTGCTATTTAAAACTAAAATCAAGACACACATTCAGGTATGCAAAGAAGAAAAGTGAAATGAACGAAAATAATACAACTTTTTTAAATAAATAAATATAGTGACGTGAAAAAAAATACCGACCACTGATCATCTGGAAGCGCAGGCTTTATAAATGTTGTTCATAATGGGGTAATGCAATTCGGTAATGTAATGTTTATGATTGTGTATGAGATAAAATACATATGAAGAATGAAAAAACTAAATGGCATATCAAATTATTTTCTTTTTTATTAATATTATTCTCAATAATATTTCAATTGGATTAAAATTTTTACAACCGCACAAAAAATTGCAAAATATATAATCCCCCAAAAAAAGAGCACGGAAAACAAGCTTGAGTGTATTAATCGCAGTTTGAATGCATTCGTTTTCTTTCTTTTTTGAATATTTCTCTCTTTCAAATACTATTTATTTTAATGATAAAAGAAATTTTAAAGCAAATAGGTATACACACATCATTTATACATTTTTCATTGTTAGCTTCTTAGACAATTTATGTTTAATTTACTGTTCCTATTATTGGATAATCTAACGTTCTCTTAACTTACAACCTTTTCTATTTTTTTTCATATGCTTTCATTCTATAATGTGGTAGGTTAAAAAAAGGTTTAAAAAATTAGTTTCTTATATTTTTAAACAAAATCAAAAAAGAAATGATAACATTAAATGTTTTCTTTCCGTTAAATAAACATAAGAGTATTTGCACAAAGTTTAAAGTTTGTTTCGAGATTAAGAATATTTGAGGTATTTTTGATGGCAACTTTTTATGGTTACTATTTAAATATAATTTGAGCACTGAGTCGTCATACAATTAAATAAAACTTACGCAAGACTGGTGAATGAAAAACGAATTGAAATGACAATATTTGCATTTATTTCAACATAAATTTATTTCAGTAGAAAATGTGATCTTCGTAATACGTATGTATCCTAGCATTATAGCCAGAATTTTTCTTTTTCTAAATTCATTATTCTCATTCGTTTCATAAATTCATTCTCTTTCTACATTCATTATTCTAAATTCATATTGTTTGTTTTTTATAAAAAAGATATCATAATATCTTAGTTTTCATGATAAATTTATATAAAGACTGACTCAGTTAACATACCTTAGAGACTTCCCTTATTAGCAAAAACATTCATTTGCTGTGATTAAATTAAAAAATGTTATTTATTTTTGTTACTTAGTCTATTTTCAAATTAAGTTTGTTTAGTTAAAAATTACATAAATAAATAGTTCTAAAATTTGAAAGCCTTGTGGTTAGATCTTTCGTCTAGAAGGGCGAAGTTCGATTCCCGATTCCCAATGCCACCAAAGACGCATGGAGTACATATGATGTACGCTCTCTTTAAATCTGTGGACTCGAAAGTCCTGTGGTCGGTCGTTGAGCAGTTACCATGAGTGTAATGGTCTTGAGAAAATCTCTTTCCACTCCAGGTCAAAGTCAAAATTAAAGGAGTGAATTCACTAGTGGTGCCATCAATTGGAGGGTTTAAAAACGAGCAAAGACATACTTTCACCTTCATGGTGTTCTGATTAAAACGAAAGACGAAAAAAAGAAACTATTGACTTAAATTCGCATAGACAATAGCTTAGCGAGCTTGGCTTCTCCAAGCGTAACAAGTAACAAAAATTGCAAAATTTGAAAACTGAGTTTTTCCTACAAGTAAACATGCTTTCAACATTCCAGATATAAGACCTCTATTATCCGGCATTCAAATATGGAACGATATTTTTGACTTGAGTATTTAATAACTCAGTATGTACAGTTTCAATTTGTTTACAGTAGACCTTTAAGCAAAACTTAGTTTTATCCGCGAAAATTTGTGAAACAAAGCTAAGTAAATAATTTTAAATGTCTGTAAATATTTTTTTCTAATGGCGGGTACACAAGGGTGACAAAACCGTATGCCAATACAAGGCCAGAAACTGCTACTCATTTATCGTTATCCAGCGGGCACCTGTGAACCAAGTCACGGAGGCGAGTAGCGTTACCCGTGCCATACCACCACAAACCCGTTTACAGGGTGGGTCACATTCATACTACAACATACACACATAGTAGACATACACACATAGAGTAGAGAGGACAGAGAAAACAGAGAAGGAAAGAAACATCCATGCCCGAACCGGGATTCGATTTGGGACCCACAACTCATGTCAGAAACGCTAACCACTCAGCCATTGGTCGACATGTCTGTAAATATATATATATATATATATATATATATATATATATATATATATAGATATATATATATATATATATATATATATATATATATATATATATATATATATATATATATATATATATATATATATATATATATATATATATATATAGATCATTCTTTCCATAAATTAAATCTTTCTCTTGTAAGGTAATTCTGTATTATCCCCTGGAAACCACAGTGTGAATAATGAGATCGGTACTAATATAATATAAATAAGAAAACGTTAAAAAAATATTTTTTTTATTTGAAACCGAATTTTGTAGAGAATTAATTTAAAAAAGTTTCATTTTACAATAAAAACCTTTGAACGAAACTTTAAATAAATGTTAAATTTAAGTTTATGTTCCCCCGCGTTGCTTTTGCATTAACGAAATTTATTGATAATTAATAATTGTGAAAAAATATCATTATACCTAAATATAATTGGTTTCTAGTTCCTGTGATACAGGCACATTTTTAACAAATATAAATATGCATCTTTTTAAACTTAATTAAATAATATTTCTAATATCTAATCTAAAATTAGCATGTCATTATATTATATTATAAAATTTAACTCACATTTCATTGAAATTGAAAGTCTTAAAAGATAAAAATTGTTTTATTTTACATTAATTTTGTACAATATTGTTCATCAATTGTACAATAATTTTTCAACAATTTATCATGATAGACCTATTTTAAATTTATTACAATTTGTTTGTTAAATTGATTATTTAATGAAAAAACTTACATTGTTTCTTTCTGGGTCTATATTCAGTTTACAACTATTTCTCTAGTTTACAACAGTGTTTCATATTCTAAAACTACATATAATTTCATATATGAATGCATATAAATTAAAAAAAGAAGTTGATTTTTCTCGTATTCCATTAAACTATGCAAAACGTATTAATAATCTCTGTTCTCATTTTCTTATTAATAGTAAAGTCAAACATTTTAATTAAAAAGAAACGTGTTGTTGTTACTTATGTCACTTGGATAAGCCAAATTCGATATGCCGCTGGCTATGCAAATTTAGGTCAACAGATTGCTTAACCAGAGCACCAAGTAGGTGAAAGTGGGACTTTGCTCTAGGCTCCTTCGATAGGTGGCAGCACCAGAGCATCTGCTTCCTCAATTTCATCTGCTCCTCCTGGTTCTGAAAAAAGAAACGTGTCAAATTTATTTTTCTCTCATTTCAAAGTTTCAAAACTGGTATTTATTTTGCAATTAAACAATTATCTATATAATGAGTTCCATAAATAATATCATCTCTTCGAGAGTTTTGAATATTAAACTTCAATTTAATTTGTATAAAATTGCTGCACAATAAACGTAACGGATCCATGTAGGATAATTTATATCAGGGTGTTAAATAAAATTCTTTTTAACTCTTTTCACTAAAAATATACCATCAGGAGAAATTTGAATCAATGCATTTGCAATTTTGCTGTTAATCTCAGCATCCCACCCAACTTTGAATTTGACTCAATGTCATCAATCGACAATTATTAAGCTTATTACCAATTTCAAAATATGCACGGAATTTATTTACTTCACGTATATTGTTTGTAAAGTTGATATTAAACACACAAAAATATTTGCATCGTATGAAGTCTCTAATCCGAGGGTCACTCTGAAATTTTTGAGGTACAACTAGGTTTTTTAAAGTTATACTTACAAAATTTTAGGTGTGTTCAAAGTAGTCTCCTCCAGCATCAATGCACTTTTGTAGACGAAATTTCCACAGATTAAATGCCTCAAGCCATTCATTTCTTCGAATAGATGAAAAAAATGCCTTGATAGCCACATCTCTTCTTCTGAATGAAAATGACGTCCACGTAAGTTCTTTTTTAGATTAAAGAATAACCAAAAGTTGCACATAGCTAGATCAGGTGAATACAGCGGATGTTCGATCACTTTAATTTGTTTTTGTTTAAGAAACTCAACTGTTAATCCGGCTGTATGTGAAGATGCATTGTCATAGTGAAGCATTAGTCCCCTAACATTCAGTTCTTGTAGAATTTCTGGAAGACATTGAGTGGTATTCCAGTTTGCTGTTACTCTCTTCTGTCCTTTTAACTTGAGGGCTTTGACCCATCCCGTACTTCTGAAGAAAACGGCATACATCACTTTTTTCAGTGCGTGTTGTTTTTTCACCATTGTCGGCTTGGGATCATCTTCAAAGACCCATACTTTGCTTTCTTGACGTGTTGGAACGTCAAAAAACGGTATGTGCGTTTCATCACCTGTTACAATTTTAGAAATGATGCGGTGGCCACCATCATTCAGCA
This sequence comes from Latrodectus hesperus, assembly GCA_037975125.1. Classification (NCBI taxonomy): domain Eukaryota; kingdom Metazoa; phylum Arthropoda; class Arachnida; order Araneae; family Theridiidae; genus Latrodectus; species Latrodectus hesperus. The sequence goes on from CM075860.1 coordinate 23,174,459, forward strand.
TATCAAGAGTTTCTTTACTGATTCTGACACATTCCTCTTTTTGATGCTCAGTTAGATTATGGGGAACCCAACGGCAAACTACTTTTTTCATATGTAATTCTTCATGAATGACTTTGTGTATGGCTGCGGATCCAATGTTAAGTTCCTTCTGTATCATTTGATTGGTACAGCGATTATCATCCTTTAACATTTTTCGTATGGCAGACACATTATCCGGGATGACTGCCGACGGTGGCCTTCCTGTGTTTTCTTCATTCTGAAGAAAATTGCGACCTCTTCTAAATTCTCTAAACCATCTGAATACAGTAGCACGAGCTGGAGATTCATCACCCAATGCTAACTGCAACCGTTGAACGCATTCTTCTTGATTGAATCCTGCTTTGAAATCGTAGAAAATCATAGGGCGAAAATGTTCTCGCGTCAACTCCATTTTCTCTTCTGTTTAAAAATTATTCCACGCTAAACAAGTTGAAGTAAGTCAGTAAAAATCGCCTTCTGTGTTAAAATACTTTGTACTTTAAAATTAAACCGTTATTTTTATTTTGTAAATTCTCGTCTGCGCGTATCTCAAAAATTTCAGAGTAATCCTCGTATTTACGAATTAAATACTACATTAACTTTTGATGTGGCATCTAATTTGCTACTAATTATTTTTGAAATAATATTACTTATTTTATTATATCATTGTATATTTCGTAACATCACATTTCTCACTTTCATAATAAAACTCGTAACTTTTGTAACACGCGGAAATCATTTCCAAACCAAAAATTCAATTGTCACGTTTAGATCTCTGACACAAAAGGTATAATATAATTTAATTCGCAATTTTAAATTATGGGGAAATATAATTAAAGCCCATGACAAGGACGGGGTTGACATTGACAAGTTTGCCTTCAGTCGCCAAGTTCCTGAATAGATTGAAAATCTTGCTGCAGTTTCAAAGCTATGCGTCCACTCATATTTCACAGAAACGGCAGCTTTCTTGAAATTATAGCCCCAAGAGACTGCTTGAGTTTATGTCTTGTGATATATGAAAGGAAGTTGCCATTTTATGGGACCAAATGTAGAAATTTGTATAAAGATGAATGAATGAGACATCACTGGTCACATTAATTCATCACAGTTATATAATATTGTGACCAGAGTTTCAAACATGTCTCTAAAAGCAAACTACACTATTCATGATTCGAAATTATTGAAGAGGTATAAAAGCAATTTATACTTCAATGTATTATGCTTTAAAAATTATATTTAAGGGTGAATGAGTGATACTAAGGGAAATTTTATGTATTTTCAATAGTACATTAAAATATCAATCTAAATTTATAAAAATGAGTATATTTTCATAAATTTATATAAAAAAATTTACGTAAATAATTATTCTAATTAAAATGAATACAATTTAATTTCAAGTAAAGATTATTTTTTCTGCCAATTGTACTGAAACATTAATATTTTAACTTACTAAAATGATTGCTTTTTCTAAATTTGTATAACAATATTTATATAAATGAGATAATTATTTATGTAGAAAAAATTTAATAAACTTATGATTTGCATAAATAAATTTTCAGTTATAAATTTAAGGAATATTCCATATTGCTTAAACTATTAAGATGGAGAAAGAACTTCATATTTTTTTGTAATTGTTGATTAAAGATTTTCATTAACTTTTTATATTTAAATTTAGGTAAATAAAGATCATTAATCTTTTTAATAAATTCGTAAATTTTCTGTAGATATTATATTTTATGAAAAATTATGTTTTATCTGTTACGAATTTTACAAATGGCATTTATATGAATTTAATATTTAAGAAAATATTAAATATTATGAACAACAAATGTAAAATCAGCAACAAATATCATGTTTTCACACTTTAATCGATAGTATTATTTGATTCTATGTGATTCTGTGACTAAGCGTGATTTAAAATATCAACTCTTCACAAATTTGCTTCACTTTAAGCGAAATAAATGTTTGTGTGTTCAGTTAAAATTGTTTTAATAACTACAATGTTAAATAAATGACTAATATTCACAGTAATATCTGTTTTTGCGTAATATTTTGCACTATTTTTAGAAAATTGCTTTAAAAATGTTATTTATTCGGAAACTTTAGCAGGAAACTGCTAATTTTAATTCTTTATATTATATAAATAATGTTTCTCTTGCTTATAAGAGCTCAAAAAAAATACGTTTTCTTTCAATTAAAATGACTTTTTAATTTTTTTATATTTCCCATAAAAACGATTGTCTAAATTTAAAAATAAATTAAATGTATATAAATGTAATGAAGGAGGTAAATTATTTAAGATTTGCTCTTTTCTTTTGTATTTAATTTTTTTTTAACTTAAGATTTCTTTCGTAAAAAATGAAGTAATCGTCAATGTCTTTAGAATATTAAAGAATATTTTTATATATAGAAGAATTAAATATTTTTATTACTTCCATGTTTTACAGAAAACAACTGATAACATTAAAATTTCTTGTATTTCATGAGACATTTTAATTGTCTGCTGCAAACACATAATTCCTAACTCATTGCCATTAATTTAATTAAAATAAATAAATATAAAAAATTTCTTTTCTTTTTAAATATTTGAAACATTTAAATAAAATTAATTAAATTAATATTTTTAATTTCTAAAAATGATATTACTTAATAACGATTTAATGCATATATTGATAAAATTTATACATGATTTTATTCAAAGTTAATATGCAATGATAGTATTTAAGAATCAATAATAAATACATTTAACATATACGAATTCATGTGAAATAAAGCTTCGTTAAATTTGTATATCAATCTGTCATTATAAAAATTTTAATACGAGAAAAAACTATTCTTCATTATTTTTATTCTTTAATCGATACATTTTTACAATATTAAATCTGAATGATTGTGATCACCATTCTCAAACAGCACATTATTGGAAAAACTATATATAATAAATTGAATATTTGGTTGGATTAATTTGTTAATTATTAACCTGAATTTATAAATTTATTCTCATTGACAAAGATTGTAATAACGGTTAAAAAAATATGAATTAAAATTTTACGCATTTAAATTATATTTTGTGACTTATTGATGGGTGATACGCAGATATTTGAAAACATTAGTTTGAGAATAACTACATCATGAATAACGAATCCAACACATAGCACGTGACATAATTCAACTCCAGATGATAGCCGCTCCCGCGTGAATTTGTTCATGCTGAAAGGTTATGATAATATCATCTGTCTTCCATCCTCATTTAAAATGCTGCTTATAATGATGGGGACAATGGATTAGCCGCAGTTACTTCCACTTCCATTAGATACAACACTACTAGATTTATGGAGACATAATTTCAAATGCAAAGACGTTAGTGTGTTTCGTAAATTCCCAATACTTATTATAATAGGTCTTTGAATATTTAATGCATTTTTGTTACATTTATATCTACTGAAATCCATTTGACGGTTCCTTCAACTGAAATAAATTTGAAATAAGATCTTACTTATGAAATTCAAATATAAATGTATGCTTATAAAATGCTCTTATTAATAAAATAAATCAAATTCATTAGAGAATTTCATTTGAAAGGAAATATGTAATCTATGATTTCACACCTTAAACGAGAAACCCATTTTATTCGAAATAAATTTCTCTGTTTTCGAATAATATTGCTTACTTAAAAATGGCAAATAAATTCTTTCATTTCCTTAACTACTTAGTTTAAATAGTTAAGGAAATACATATAAATAAATAAATATATATAAGTTTATATATATATATATATATATATATATATATATATATATATATATATATATATATATATATATATATATATATATATATATATTAAGATGGAAACTGCTTTCGTAATATAATAATTTAAATTAGAGAAAGAGAAATTAATATTAAAGTCTTACCGTTTAATTCAGAGTTTTCATGTTCCATATTAATAAATATCGGCAGAGAATGAAATGCTGGCATTCTATAGAATGCCTAGGCACTATTTCCAGACCATAGTTTTCCCTAGACATTCTATATAATGACGAATGTTATATAGCCAAAGTAGAATGAAAACGTCCTGGTGAGGATTTTAGATAAATGATGCGCATTTCTCAAAAATACAAATGTTATTCTGAAAAAAATAATGAGAGTGGAATTAAAAAAAAGTTTACTTAAAGTGCGTAGCGAAAAATGGAAGTTATACAAAAATTAAGTTTATGCCTTTTTTATTTAGAGAAACAAATATTTCATAAAAAGAATAAGAAATTAATCAACTTTCTGAAACATGGCAGACTTAAATGACATTTTGAATTAAAGTTTATTACCTTTTTCACGCGAACAATTTTCATAATTTGGCACCTTGTTTTACGAATGCATTTGAAGAATTTGTGGCCACTGAAACAGGACCGAGCAATGGCAACTGACCGAAAAGGAATCTCGTGGTCAGGAATATCTTGAATTCCAAGTAAAATCTTAGAGCATACGAGTAAAGTGTGACCTGGTATTGTTTTAAAATTCATTCAAAAGTTCTAAGACGATAGAAAGCATCATCTGCTACACTCATTACAGTTGCTAATGTACTGCGTGTATCACCTCGCCACTAGTCAGTGTCAAGAATAGGAAAGCTCAAAATATTTTCCAAAGAAGGTTGGAAAATGCTTTCCTTAAGAATTCACTTTCATTTTTATCACGCTTGTAATCCTTTATTTTACTTTCGATAGTATTTTCAGTTTTGAAGTAAATATTGCACAGAATATCCATTTCCCATTTATTAGTATGGAAGTAAGTATGAATTTTTTTGACGACACATTTTGCATGCAAGTTGCATCACTCGTTTTCTTTAAACATACTCACCAAATATCAGAAATAAAAAAAATCACTTCATGAATAGAAATAAAAATGTTCAGCTCTTAAAAACTAACTTAGAATTAGTTTTGAAATTTCATTAATTGCACATGTTTTAATTTTACAAAATAGAATTAAAGGATTCAGATATAAATATTTGGAATACGTTTATAAGATATTACTCATATAATTATTGATAATAATTTCTCTGCAGCTCAATATTTTTTCGTAAAATCTTTCTTTTATTTAATATTTAAATGTATCCCAATCAAAGTTTACATACATATTTGAAATACAAATAAAAATTTATATGTTGCAAAAATATTCTTGTATTAAAGGAAATAAATTGAATCATGCAACAAATATACTTAGAATAATAAATATTAACATCAAATATTCTCATGACCCATGACTTAGCTGAGTATGTATTGAACTCCCCAACCATTCCATCAAGCTTGAAAAAAGAACTGCTGACCACACGTCCGTATTCATAACGGAACTCATCGCCATCATGATTGGACTTTCTTTGTTAGCTAACAATACGCAAAATGATTTCTCGGAGATATGGACCCTTACAGACAATCGATTTTCGATCCAGCACCTTTTCAATTGGCAAACCATTGGCGACAGTACTAGAAGGTCTAAATTTAAAAGAATATGCTGCTAAAGTTCCAATATTATGGTCAGCAAATATGAGTATAGGAGTTAGTGGAAGTATTCTACTCTTGTTGAAAAGCATTTTAGTTCAACGCCCAATCTACCTCCATTGGGTCTTCTCGTATGTTGGTCTGCCTGGGAATGAAGTAGCCGACGACCTTGCAAAGGCTGCCGCCAGTAACCCTTTGAACCCGGAAGATCGCATGGCACTCACACCATCAGAGATTTCCTCCACTGCTAAACAACTTACTTCTAAAACCTGAACTGACCCTCCTGCTCACCCTTGGTACTTCCAAAAACATCCTGGAGCCGCCACAACATTAAAGGGCTCCAATGTACATCAGACGACACTGTCTCGACTTTCTACTGGCCACTTGAAGTGTATGATCTTTGAGGACGGTGAAAGAAAACAGCCATCATTCCCCAAGTGCGACAATGCTCCGTTTTGCCCGCAACACATCTTGAAGTGCTTGGGGTTTTCTCGTGAAGAGGCTGTGAAAAGTCCACATCTGCTTTTGGACTTTTTGGCTATCTATGATCTCATGGATCTGGTCTAGTGGAACTAGACCAGATGGGGATTAGTCCCACAAGCCCCACCAAATATTCTTGAGATTCTTCTATAGAAAAATATCTTCAAGGACTTTGTTGTTGTTTACTTATTCCACCCGAACTAGCAGCAATCAGGTATACTCTTATGTCAACGACCCCAAATATCTTCAAATGATCGTAGGCCAGAGGAGAAATATGTCCTTCCTGTCAAGGTCAGCACAGTTCATCTAGTAAGCCTGAGAGTGCAATTTGAACATGTCACGTTTTTCCACTATCAAAAGAAAGCCATTCAGTGTGTCCACTTGTAAACCTACAAATAATGGTCAGAGCGATGCTCCTCCTAAAAGAGAATGTGAACCTTAATGTCATTTGCACACTGTGCTGGATACTTTAATACATTTCTTCTAAAAGTGTTTTTAACAGAAATGGGAGTGGAAAATGATTTTTAAATGGGGAAGCTTTATTTATTTTTTAAATTATATACTTTATTGCAGTTTTACTAATAATATAGATTTATATTTTTTTTAATTTGTTAACAATATAAAAATAATGTTATAAATATTTCTTAAATACTAGTGCATACAAGTATCAATGCAATTTTTTTAAAAACTAAAAATCTTTCCTTTGTATACTATATTATAATATTATAATTTTCTCAAACATTTCCATAATGAAGTTTTCGTTTATTGATGAAATTTTTAATGGTGCGGAATAAATTTGTTGATTATTTTTCTTAATGGATAAAAAATATAGTTATTAATGTACAAATATAAGATAAGATGAATTCAAATAAAAAATTCAATCTTAAATGTTTAAAGTTAGTGTAAATAATTAAAGGAAATATAAGTATTAATATTTTTCAGGAATTAAATATCAAAAATTTAAGAAATAAAAAAGACTTGCTAAGGGAATTAAGAATTGTGAAAGAGATTATATGATAAATATAAATAACTTACTTACGTTCCAGAAGAGTTATTACCTCCATCTATTGGGATTTATATGATCAAACAATGATAAAGGACTAAAGAAGTGCAATATTGAACATATTAAAGTCGTCAACTGTTTCGATCTCTAGTGAACACATGGTTTTATTTTTAATTCTCAACTACTATTCGGAATTATTAACATAAGTGTCATTAATAAAAATGTTTCAATGAAATAGTTATTAATTAAAAAAAATTTTTAAATTGTAAAATAAATTTTTTGTGAACGAACTGCACTAATATATCTAAATTGAAATAATTAAAAACTTTTCTTCAAAAACAAAAATTATCTTGCCCGAGTGGAAAAAACTAGAAAATTTGTATTAACATTCATTACAAATTCTTATAGAAAAAATAGTCTTCTAAAATGTACAGAGAGCAAGTGAGTCTTAATTTTTCTTTCTTTTATTTTTATTTTTTAACAATAAATTTAATCGAATCATTTAATCTAAGAGTTCCAAACAGAATGACATGCTGTACAATGTATATTGGAAAGCTCAATGGCGGAAATTAATTCAAATTACATTAATTTCAATTTATTTTATCAATGGATTAATTTTATTTTTTTGTAATATAAAAAAGTAAAAATAAATTTTTAATCAATTTCCAAATTGTTATTATTTTTAGATAAAACCAAACTAAATACAACGCAATTCTTTTACAGATGAAATAGAAAATGTTGAAATAATTGAATAAATTCTTTGGGGAAATTAAGCATTGATAAAAAAAATAAAATAGTTGGAAAAGGATGATCAGACAGAATAAGCTTAAGATAATTGCAATAATATGTTATCTTTATTGTTAAAAAGACATAATAAATTCATCTCTCTCGCCGTAAGATGGGGAACATAATTACTTAACTGAATAGAGCTTTAATATAACAATCTATTTAAAGAAAAACGTTATATATCCTTAAAATTAAATTAATTTTAATGTGTGCGAATAATACTTTTACTTAATTATGCTTACTTAATACACTTTTCTCATTACAACTGTATACTTGATGTTGATAATTTTCTAATATATATATATATATATATATATATATATATATATATATATAAAACACCATGGCACGACAGCCCATGTGGGCCAAGGCCTTCAGTGCCCCTAACTGTTTTCATGACCTAGGGCCCTGGGGTGCGAAGCATATGTCCCAGTTAGGTGGTCAGCCAAACGTAAGACCCCCAGTGTTTAGTTCCCAAGCATGCTTGGTACTCAGTTAATCGACCCACTGAAGGGATGAAAGTCTGAGTCAACCTTGCCCATCCCGAGGATAGAACCTCGGACCTGTGTCATGGAAGCGTATATATATATACGTATCCATATATATATATACATATATATATATATATATATATATATATATATATATATATATATATATATATATATATATATATATATATATATAAACCAAACTCTAAAACAATCAGATTCATCAATGAGTGTTCGACTATAGTTACATAAATACACAATTTTAATATTTTTGGCAGAAAATATGTGTTAAAAATTATCCCATGACACTCCTAAATTACACAAAGATAAAAAATGAAAACATATGAGATAAATATCAAAAAATACGAAAATTAAGAACATAAAGCCATTCACAAACATGCAATTATCTCTGTTTTGAATTTGTAACATTGTTTCTTTGTATTGCAAAATTAAAGTGAGCTCTAATTCAAGAAATTACTAATGATATTATAACTTATTTATAATTAACTTTTAATTTATTCATAATAAAATTAACTTTACATATTAACATAACACAGACATAATTAAGTAGCTTTTCCATTCGTCTTGCGAAGTCTTAAATGAGTGGGCTTTTGCTCAGTCATTCAAGATTTCTTTATAAGACAATTCAAGAAGCTACTGAATTATGTCTGTGTTATGTCTTTTATAAGTTCCATTAATTCTATTCCGATTTTTCTTTCTTTGGTTACTTTTCATATTATTTAATTTTAATTGTTAGTTAATATTAATCAATTGGAGGAGTATATAAGTTCTTTTTCTCGGGTTTTCTTATTAAATGCAACATACTTATCAATATATTTGAATACAGAAAATAATCATATTAGCATTATTATAATACTATGATTTTGTTAATCATTTTTAAAAAAAATTATAAGCTTTAAGTTTCTTAGGTATTTTATATTCTTTGCAAATGTTATTTAATTTTTGCTAAGCTGTTCAGAATGTTTCAAAAATAACTATCGAAAAAAGTAGTCTCTTATTTGAAGTAATTGCTTATTCATAAATATCTAAAGGAAATAACTTCTTCACTTTGTAAGCATACATAATTTGAGCAACACTTAAATATTTATAAGGGAAGCTTTTTTACTATGTAATATATGTGTGTAAATATTGCAAATAATCAATTAATTTGAGAATGATACGTATAGAGTAATATATAAATACAGTACTAAAAACTTGATGCTATAAGTGCTTGTTAGTGTAAGTTTTGAATTTCAAACTTAAGTTTACTCATTGAACATAAAAAATATGCTAAAACTTGTGAAATAGTAATCATAATATTACCATTTTCTCCATTATTCCCAAATATTGGGTTATTTGGAAAATAATTTCGTTTTTTCTACATGGATCAGCTTTTTGCTGGTAAAAACCAACCACTTTATGACCGTGGAATCGTGCTACTACCAGAAAGGTGGTAAAAGCTGGAATAGATAATGCGCAAAGCAATACAATATTTATTTGTTGCATGTTTTTCATTTTCATGAAAAACGAAATTACTTTACGAATAACCCAATATTTCATTTATATTTTTCTTCAGGTAATATACATAGTTCATTAGAGTCAAACATAAGTATCATATATAAACTATTTATAAATCAAGTTTTTATTCATTTAAATAGTGAGAAAAACGTAAATGTTATAATATTTCTTATTAGATATTACTTTGTAACTTTAATTATCTTTTCGAAATCTGAGAAAAAGTTCTGCTAAATTTATGGAAATCATTTTATCCTAATTAAACACATTAAGATGGATTTCCTCAAACTAAAATAATTTATGCCCTTAAATCTTCTTGTACTTTCCGGAAAACATAATAATTTTCCTTATTTACAGTTCACAGGAGTAAACTGGCATCAATTGAAGTTAACTTTAACGATGGTATTGACAGTTCCATTGGTACAACTGATTGATGTGCTCTTAGAATTTTCAAGACATCATTAAGTTAATTAATCAACTTGAGAACACCAACTTCTAAGCAATAAGGAGGACAACTTAATTAACAAACACAGATGTCAACGTGTACTGCCATTGAATAGTAATTAAATGCAATGTTTTCAAATAACAACAAACAAATATACATGTATTTTTTTAATAATTAAAAAAAATGCTTTTTTATAAAATTCATGTTAATAAATTTGAGTTCATTTCACCAAAATTAAAATAGTTATGGGTCAAATAATTACCCTATTTTTTGCAAAGATTTATATTTTTTAAAGCAAATTGTTAACACAATTTCTGATGTCTTACCCTAAAGAATAATTATTTATTATGAATTGCTTTTCTAAAATCTATATCATTCTGAATAACTTGTGAAAGTAAGAAAATAATTTTAAGGCAGATATTCAGAGATATTTAAAGTTTCCAGTAATAATTTAGGATTAAGTACTGCTAATGCATTTTTAATATGTTACAATCACACATAAATATAATTTTCATAATAATAAAACATTACGTAATTTTACAACAATACTTTACCAAAAAGAAATGTGTAAATGAAAAATATTGCATTAAAAATGCATATATATATATATATATATATATATATATATATATATATATATATATATATATATATATATATATATATATATATATACATATATATATATATATACATATATATATATATATACATATATATATATATATATATATATATATATATATATATATATATATATATATATATATATATATATATATATATATATATATATATATATATATATATATATATATATATATATATGCTTTTATATGCTATATATATATATATATGTATATATATATGTATGTATGATGTATTTAAGATAAGTCTTTTATGCTATCTATAGTTATATAGAAGAAAGGAAGCTGCAAATATACATATACATTATTCCCAGTTTTATTCTTGGAGGAAAGGTTTTAAGGACATAAAAGTATCATTCGATTTCACATTCGGAGCCAAAAATGCTTTTTTAATATAATATTTTATGATTTAAATTAGTGGCATCGATGAATACCCAACTTAACAGCAATATCAAATTAGTATTTATTATTTTAAATGCCTAATAAATGATGGAATCAAAAATTTAAAACAAAACATCGTTTTCATATAAACAAACTAGAGGTCAATGCCTTAATAAAAGATCAATTGGATTCAGTATTGTCACTCATCACTCAGAATCTAGGAACTAAAGTTCATAAGATTTTTAATACTATACGCATTTGAACTCACATCATTGTTATTAATTTTTCTCGTTTATCTTAAAATATTTTCTATATAACTTAAAGCATATTATTTATATTCAACATTTTTAATGCTTAAATATTTTTTAGTTTATTCGAAAATTTTAATACTATTGAATAATAATAATAATAATAATAATAATTTTAATAATAATAAAAATTTAAACATTTTTATTCGAAAATTAATGTAATTTAATAATAATAATAATAATAAAAATTTTAATATAAAATTTAATAATTAAATATTAAGTATAATAACTTAATATAAATAAAAATTTACTTATCGAAAATTTAATAATACTAAAAATAATAACACTTTTTAGTAAGAGTATTTTCATTTCATGCAATATGTTTAAATACCTCCAAATGTTCATGAATTATTTTCCTCATACATGTTCTTAAGTTGAATAATTGTGTTCATTCATTTTATTGTGATATTTGTGAAACCCATATCTGTGGCTTTTTGAATAACTATCTGCTTTTTGTTAGGTAGGAAAAAAAGATTTCGACATTTTTTTGCTAGATATTTGTAGTGATCAATACCTCGAAAAGTAACCATGAAACAATTTCATATTTATTCTCTTTGGAAAAGTGATATTTCCCATTAAAATAAGACTTTGCTCTTTCTCAACTAAATTGATCCATTTAGTTGTTAGCTACAGGGTGTAAAAAATATTCATCAGCAACAAGATTTTGGTACATTTATCAATTTTTCCTCGACAAAAGTGAAAATACAAATTAGGTGGTGTTTGTTCCAATGCTGTGACAATCAATTACTTGCTATTACCTCAAGTGTGTTGGTTGTTAAAAGTGCACTTCTCACCAGTCACCTAAAGTGCAGATAAAATTGCAGAATTAATCAGAGTCGACTGATATGTTAACAGTCGTAGCATCATTCGGGAGCCAAAAACAGCCATAAATCTGTTTTGAGTCATTATAAACAAAGCTAATTCAAAACATGATATGAATTTTAGACAGCACATATAAAAATCATATATTATGTTTTAACAATTATTGAAGCATACTCTAAGTTTGTTTTGACTTTTTCTATAAATACCACACCACCTGCTGAAGTCATATCGAATTTAGAATCTGTAAAAGCAGCCTTTGGAAATCCCTTCCATATAATTTCTTATAGAAGTTCAGATTTTACCTCTGGTGAATTTGAAGATAATTACTCTAAAGAGAATATTAAAAACCATTTAATAACTTCTGGCGTACGAAGAGTTAAGGAAAAGTTAAAATGATAAACCAAATTATCATAAAATTTTTTTAAAGGCATCTTAAGAGAATTCAGCTCAGTTGTATGAATTTACAAACGAACTACACAAGACGATAAATTCAGCGTACGAGGGTCACTCTGAAATTTTTGAGATACAACTAGGTTTTTAAAGTTATACTTACAAAATTTTACGTGTGTTCAAAGTAGTCTCCTCCAACATCAATGCACTTTTGTAGACGAAATTTCCATACATTAAATGCCTTAAGCAATTCATTTCTTCAAATAGATGAAAAAAATGCATTTATAGCCACATCAATCTCTTCTTCTGAATGAAAACGACGTCACTTCTGAATGAAAACGATGATCATTTGATAGGTACAGCGATTATCATCCATTAACATTTTTCGTATGGCAGACACATTATCCGGGATGACTGCCGACGGCGGCCTTCCTGTGTGTTCTTCATCCTGTAGAAAATTGCGACCTCTTCTAAATTCTCTAAACCATCTGAATACAGTAGCACGATCTGGAGATTCATCACTCAATGCTAATTGCAACCGTTGAACGCACTCTTCTTGATTGAATCCTGCTTTGAAATCGTAGAAAATCATAGCGCGAAAATGTTCTCGCGTCAACTCCATTTTCTCTTCTGTTTAAAATTTATTCCAAGCTAAACAAGCTGAAGTAAGTCAGTAAAAAATTGTCTTCTGTATTAAATTACTTTGTACTTTAAAATTAAACCGTTATTTTTATGTTGTAAATTCTCGTATGCGCGTATCTCAAATATTTCAGAGTAACCCTCGTATAAAGGAAGCAAAGATACCACACCTTCTGAGTTGATTTTTAATAAGATGAACACTGAAAGTCTCAGTAATCTCAAAGAAATGATTAAAATAAATTTCAAGCTAATTTTGAAGCTCAAACAGATGAACTATGAAAGTATACAAAACAACAAATTTTCAAGATCAAAGAAGAAGACATTAAGGAATAATTTGAGAAGAAAACCACAATTTTATGAAGTTAACTATTGGTCGCTATTAAAAGAACTCAGTTTAGATCACATTTAAAACTAAATCCAAATTTTTTAGGATTCTACAGAGTTACTAAAGGTAGAGGAAGCATGCTTCCTCCACGAATTGTGCTGATTTTTTAAAACCCTGGTATAGTATGCCAGAAGACAAGGACGTGTTATGCAAGTTAGGTTTAAATTGCTGTCGAATTATTGTAGGATAGTCGGAAGTCAAAACTGATATGCAGCTGCATATAAAATGTGTTTCATTCTAGAGAACCACCCTGTTTTATATTTCCAGAGTCATCTAGAGGGCCAATCAATTCAAGGAATTCCGAACTGTAGTGGATGAACTACGAGGTCGTCACTTTAAGTGCCCATTCTGGAAGGGGCTCGAGAAGAGTGAAAATTTCTCTAGCGAGTGGCAGTAAGCCGAAACATTTAGACGCTTAAGACTTTGTGTTTGATAGCAGCAAAACGTTTGCTCCTTCCTCCATAACTTTAAACTTCATTTCATAATCATATCATTAAGTTGATTAATTGTAAATATTTCTTCAATCTATAAATATATATATATATATATGTATGTATGTATACATATATGTATATATATGTATATATGTATATGTATATATATATATATATATATATATATATATATATATATATATATATATATATATATATATATATATATATATATATATATATATATATATATATATATATATATATATATATATATATATATATATATATATATATATATATATATATATATGTATATGTATGTATGTATACATATATGTATATATATATACATATATATATATATATATATATATATATATATATATATGTATGTATGTATACATATATATATATATATATATATATATATATATATATATATATATATATATATATATATATATATATATATATATATATATATATATATATATATATATATATATATATATATATATATATATATATATATATATATATATATATATATATATATATATATACATATATATATATATATATATATATATATATATATATATGTGTATATATTTATATATATATATATATATATTCAAAAATCACAGCCTGTTACAGGAAGTCGTTACCATCAGGTCTTACCATTGCAAGGTTCTTTCAGTTTCTTTTTTATCAAATTAATGTCCTTTCCGGTTGAGTCAAGCCATTTAATTGGTGGTCATTCTCTTCTTCGTTTTCCATGGAATTTGTGAAAGTGGGCTTTTTTACTGGGTTTGTATTGTCAGATGGAAAATTGCTCGACGTAGTATATTGCATTTTATAACTTTATCAATATCAATTTGGTTGAATTTTTGATAGATGTCAAAATTAAACAAGGATCTGCAGTTATAATTAAAATACTATTATTTCATAGAATAAAAAGATCTGTGATAATTGTGACACTTATTGATCAACTTCTTAAAAATTAAAATTTAAATTTAGATTCCAGTAGTATTTAAAGTAGAAAGTGTATATCAGGGTAATGTAAAGCAATTTTAGTGAAATTGCAAAAGTAGATTTTTATCAAAAGCGTAAAATATCGTACTTCATTGACTCACAAAGAGAATCATTTGTTCCAGCAAGTACGACTGAAATATCTTTTAAAATATCTGTTCCTTAAGGACATGCGAAGGTACGTATACCATGGTGAAATATCAAAACAAATTGTGAATGAAAATTGAAAATATGTGAAAAAGACAAGCATAAAGTGAATCATATTATTACATCTAAAAACAATTTAAACCCAAACTGCAATTTCAATGAACATTTGGATTTATCTGAATTAATTACTATTCACGCATTTTTATTAATTGGACATTAAGAAATGCTGAGCGGAAATTCTCAAACCTCACTTGTTACGAAACTTCAAGTAAAACATTGTTTTCGCGGTGATCTAACCACAAAATAGAATCGATTAATATGAAAATGACTGTTATATGACATTGTCAGACCTGCTTAAGCACATGACAGTAGTTTTTCTTATCAACTTAGGAATCTGTTATGGTAAGGAGGATCTGGTGATGGGTTCCTGGTGGCTCCATCGCTGGACAGAAGTAGAGAAGTGTTTGCTTACCAGGACTGTTATATTAATCATTAATCAAATTTCGCTTATTGCAAGAGGTAAAATTTTCGAGTATGATAATACTCTTCATACAGCGGAACTTATTGTTACGGTTTCTTCAGCATAAAAATAAAATGAAAACTTTAAATTGAAACTCACAGAATGTCATTCAATTTAATAGAAATACTGTCATCGATTTCAGAAAATGAAACTTGAAATTGATATCCTGAACCGTACTTCTCTCGGAAGCTTTACAATATTTCTATGAAAGAAATTACAATGCTGTTAAATTTTATTCAATACTTGCGCAATTTATTGCACATGAATCTGAGATAAAATACATACACAATTTGGACTTTTCCATATTATCAAATGGGTTTGGTGTAAGTCTTAAATGCTTATATTATTTTTATTTTTGATAACTGTCTGATTAAACATATATGCTCGCAAGCACACTAACTCACACACACATATACATACGTTGTTGTTGTTGGCTTATCCTCTTTAAAGATCTGACATGTCAGATCAACTCCATTAAATTGTTGATAGTTAGAAAGTCAATGACTAGCATTGGAACTGAGGATAAATCCTCCCGGGAAAGTCCGACGCAATCCAGAATATGTTTCGGTGAGGCTGGATGTTCACAGCATTTTTTACAAGTGGTATACTTTTTGTACCACGTTAAAACGACAAATATTTTAGATGTCCACTTGAGAATCTGGCCAAGGCAGTCTGAGATATTCGGTCACATTTTGTATCCAGAAGAGTTCCAGGACATGTCCCAGAGTACCATTGTTGTGTTGGTGGAATTTGCCAGATTGAATTAAGTCTAGATTTTTCATTACAGTAAAGTTCCTGATATGTAAGTGATGAACCAGTGGGTGTATCTTCCTCACTGCCCTCTTTGGCCAGTCGATTTGTGGTCTCAATGCCACTAATATTTTCATGGACATGTACAACATGTTCTTGGGAGATCACTTTCAATTTCAGGAAAACAGATAGACTTGTTTCATCCTTTATGGAGGACCAGTCACTGAGATGTTGCAGTGCACTCCGGCTGTCTGACAAAATCCCAAGTTCTCCAAAATCACAGTTGCTGGAAATGATAGCAGCAAGTCCCACTTTAATCGCTATTAGCTCATTTATGATACATATATATCATATTATATCATATATATATATATATATATATATATATATATATATATATTCTTATATAAGGATAACAGTTTTTGTGATAATTATTTCATATGCATGCCAAACTTATTATGAAAAAGCGGAAAATGAATTTGCTAATTTTGTTCTTTTAATACACTTTTGAATCTCATAATATTAATTCACACTTTATTGAATCAAATATTTCAGAGGAAAAATATTTCAACAACACTATTTCTATTTTACAATTGCAGACATGATATTTATTTTGTAGCAAAACAGCTACCGAACTCAATACTTCGATCACTTGTTTCAAAGAAATTGTCTCATACAGAATATGATAATCAATAACAATATTCCCTTTTGTATCACAATCATCGCTGATTCATGTGAAAACATTGTCTGGATAGAAAGAAAGTTGTAAACAATTGACTTAACTATTTAATGATTTCTTAGAAATCAACACCTGCTCTTTTCTTGATAATAGCCCGATTCTACAAATGAACCATTTACAACAAACAATGTTTAGAATTATAGAAGATTTTCAAAAATAAATTCTCGATAGTAAATATCTTTTTGGAAAGTAACTTCCCCATGCATTCTCTCAATGAGGTAAGAAAAGAACTTCCTTAATAATAGAATTTTATTTTTATTATAAATAATTACTAATATTTAATTTCAAAGCAGCCTGTAAAGCATTGATTGCATCTGTATTTTGCTTCCCGATTTAACATGAGGTATTTTTTGATTTCAGCACGCATATTAATTTTATACATATATATATATATATATATATATATATATATATATATATATATATATATATATATACACAGGGTGGCGCACAGCAGATGGATGGATATCAAAAGTCAATAAAATAAAAAAAATTAAATAACAACAATGTTTTGAATTTTTTTCATATATACTTACAAGGGAAATTAGAGTTTAGATAGTTAATAAAATATCGCCCATATGGCGGCTCTCACACTCCACACATTGCCTAAGCTTTTTCCTAAAATTTTCATGGACTCCTTCCAGCATTTTTACAGGAACCTGTTGGATGCTGCCCTGAATGTTGCCTATAAGGGCTTCCAGGGTCCTAGGACGGTCGTTGTAGATGAGGGATTTTATGTAGCCCCCACAAGAAAAAAATCACAGGGGGCCAAATCTGTAGACCGCGAGGGGCGATGCGGAATTCCGAACGGAAAGCGCGCTACGAGCGGGCAATCGAACGGCCATTTGAAAAATATACTTCTACGCAAAACACACGCTGCATTACTGACCATTCCATCTTGTGAACTGACCTTGATATGAAGACGAATTTCCGATCTCGCTCTTTCGAACCACGACTCCTTCGAGCAACGCCAACGGTTAGGAAGCGAGCAATGGCCTTTTCAAATCCATCCGTCTGCCGCGCGCCACCCTGTATATATATATATATATAATTATATATATATATATATATATAAATATATATATATATATATATATATATATATATATATATATATATATATATATATATATATATATATATATATATATATATATATATATATATATATATATATATATATATATATATATATATATATATGTTTGATGTATATATGTGTGTGTGTTTTAAAGTCGCAATAGGGTTTAAATTTTATGACAATGAAAAAAGTCACAAAGATCAACAATGGGGAGATATACCCTACTAGTTCCCCCATTTCTTGTTATGTTTAAAATTATCTTTACAGTTCTTTTTGTGGGGAGACGTCTTCGAAAATTGACACAAGTTAAGACTTCATATGTACTTACCAAATAATTAATATATTTGCATGTTTGAGGTATTAAATTCATCTTCTTGGAATTTTCATGTAAATATATGTAAAAATAAGGTAAAAGATTGATCAAAAGAAAAGATGATTAAGATTAAAAAGATTTAAAGCAAAAATATTGTTTTGCTTTTCTCCTAACTGTCATTTTTTTCCGCACACGAGAGCTTATTAGTCCGATATTTACCAACCAGAGTCAACCGTCCAAAGTAGATTTTGAACCACTTCAAACACATTCATGCACAAATTCGGATTCATACTTAAGAAGATGATGGATAAACTCACGAATATATCTCATATGGTAACTTATTTTTTTATATATTGCAAATTAAAGTAGATACTGTCGTTTCTACTTTAATTTGTTTCATGTACATCACTTTATTTCAGTGAAAGAAAATATCATTTTCATTGAGATTGTTTTAATTTTATTTATATTATATTTTCTTGTAAGCTTACAAATATTGTCACAGACACACTGACACACACACACAGATACACACACACACACACGCACACACACACACACACACACACACGCGCACACACACACACACACAGATATATATATATATATATATATATATATATATATATATATATATATATATATATATATATATATATATATATATATATATATATATATATATATATATAATGTTTAATCATACTAATATACTTCGTAAATAAAATTTTTAAAAATTGCTTGGAAAACTAATAAATTATGAATTTGAACGCATGAATTCATTTAGGTGAAGAAAACGCAGATATGTACTTCAGAAAATTTCATTTCAGCACACGTCTTCTCATAAAAAAATCAGTATATTTCGAAGGCCGTACAAATTCAAGGCCTCAGAACAACTTACAGTGCTTCTTCTTGACACCATTTATCATACAGTTCACTGTCAGCCTCTTTGTGAGGGATCATCTGTTCTTAAAATGCTTTTAAAAGAAAGTGTAACAAATGCGCTTTTGGAAAAGTACGGGACATTATTTATATCTTGAAACTCAACACTTTAACTTGCGCAACTGAGAAATGCTCCTTTCATTTAAAATCTTCATCTCATGTAATGCTTCTGAAAAATAGAAATGACTTTTCTGTTTTTGTCCTTTCAAAACACGAACCAGTTATAAATGAAGTGCTACTATACTTTGGAAGCATAAGGATTCAACATTGAATATCTGTGAAGGAAGATTTTTGAGCCTTAGTAAGGAAAGATTTATCGCAGATTTTAAAAATAAATTAATCAATTGAAAACAAATTATATTTTAAGTAAGTGATATATATATATATATATATATATATATATATATATATATATATATATATATATATATATATATATATATATATATATATATATATATATATATATATATATAGTCCCTTTAGTCCTCAAATTTAAATTGTCCGGTTTTAAATTTATATTTTATTTCAATGTATATATATATATATCCTACGAACAGAATTATTTTTCTTTGTTTAACAACTTTATATTTTTATTAACTTTAAGACCACCCTTACATAAAAGTGGGTACAGATGCCATATATTTCAAAATGATAAATTCTGATAATTTTTGGAGGATTTTTTTACATGATGTAACTCGGTTTATATTACGTCATAGGTATGGAGACATACAAGAATTATGCAGAAAATTCTATTTCGGAAGCTTTAGTATTTACGTCATTTTACATGTCATTAAATGTCCTGTTGGAAGCATTTCTTCATTGCCAAAAAATTCAGAATTTGGCATCTTGGGTTACATGGCATTTAAGCCAAAAAATGTTTCTATATAAATAAAATAACCACAAATTTATTACATTTTAACACTATGAAGTTTACAGTGTAACAACCTAACTCACATTAGTGTCCACCGCGTAAATTTACTTTTGGTAGGACGTATCGTTGTGTCAGTAATCAGTAATGGGTAGTGGTCAGTATGTCTGAACCGCTAGGGAAGAAACCAAGTAAACTTCTTATCTTAAGATCCTATACCAGGAAACTAACTTCCAAAGGTGAGAAGAAGAACAAATTATCTTAAGTGATAATGAATAAATGAGTTTATTACCTTTTTCAGGTGATAATTCCATTTTCTTAATCTTTTTCAAGGGAGATGGTCGTTATTTGTAACTACATCTAATATATTATATAATAATCTGTAGTTTTTATCTACATGCAACATGTGAATATGTTCTATTAAAATATTTTTTCAGTAAAGAATTAACAATAATATATAAATATCTTGATTCCTGTTTGATTGTTAATAACCTGCATTACTTTATCTGCGCACATAAACCCTATATTCAAAAGACGGTATATATATATATATATATATGTATATATTATTTATAACTGAACCCTATTTTGGTGTGGAGTCCGACTTCCTCAGTACACACACGCCATTGGAACCCGTTTATAGGGTGGGCAACTATTCGCACCTCATTCATACAAGGAAAGGACAAAGACAGGATAGATAGAGAGAAAGTACGTCCATGCCCGAACCGGGATTCAACCCCAGGACCTTCTTATCCGCAGTCAGGACACGCTGACCACTAGACAGGCACGGGACGAGAAAAATAGTAAACTTAAAATGCCATTTCGTTAACACCATCATTTAAAAAATCATTTATATAAGTTAGTGATTTTTTGAAAAAAATAATTTAAAAATAACTTTACAGCATTTTTAATTTAAAAAATATTTTATAATTTTATGAAATGTTACATGTTTATTAAAAATTAAGAATTGTAAATAAAATTGAACAATTGTTGTTATATACCAATAAAAAAATTATTACCATATTTAAAAAAGATAATTGCATTTAGGAACATTTTATTATGCGATTATTGGATTTCTTATGGTATTTCATTTGCGAGAATTATTAAATACTTTATGCGTTTTTTTTACAAAATTTGTCTTCATTTTTAAACTGAAAAAGTTTTAAATCGATATTAAACAGTAACATATTTATTTCTTGACAAGATTACTGCAATACATATAAAGTTTTGTTCAACATGATAAAAAAATACAGATTTTATCAATTTTTCTTAAAAATTACTTTATTCGTCTATGGACCGTACAATATAAAAATGAATAAGTAACCTGGAATTAATCCAATTAAGTACACTCTTTCAACCTTCTTAGGTCTAAGATAAGCAATATTAAACAGGACCAAACACTATTTTTTTAACACTAAGCTGAATTTGTCTTAGTAATTTTCCCTACCTTGGTGCACTGAATTTCCTATGTAAAGAGGAACTGTTGACGAGGCTAAAATTCATTACTCAGAATTTGATTACATTTTTGTCTAGAACATAAGCTCGTGGATTACTGTATGAAATAAAGCATTTTTATTCTATCAAGTTAATGCATCTTTTCACAAAAACTACGTATAGGAAGTCCCTCTTCGATTACTGAATAAAAAAAATGCAAGCATCTGACAAAATAATTTGCGCTTCGCAATAGACAGGAGATCTAAAATCAACTTATTTAGAATTTTTAGGTGTGAATGTTAAAATAAATCACTTCATTATATGCTTGAGTTTGAAATACATTATATCTCGTAGATTAAATAGATTATTTTTTTAAATAACAGTACCAGTCAGTTTAAGTATGTGATGTTATCCAAGAGAATAACAATTATTTGATCATAAAAGTTTTTTTTTCCAACGGCGGGCACTTGAGGGTTGAACCCTATGTCACAACAAGGGCAAAAACTGCTACTCATTTGTCGTTACCCAGTGGCCACCTGTGAACCAAGTCACGGAGGCGAGTAGCGTTACCCGCGCCATACCACTACCAACCCGTTTATAGGGTGCGCTACATTCATATATCATCACGGAAGAAAGGATAGAGAAACACAGAGAGAACAGAGAAAGAAAGTAATATCCATGCCCGAACCGGGATTCGAACCCAGTACCCGCTGCTCAGCAGTCAGGAGCGCTAACCAATCAGCCATCGGTCGCCTTGATTATTAAAATATGAAATACGTTTCACGGAGAGTTCTTTGAACTCGTTCTAACTTGCTTTTAGTCAGATCTGAACCCCTTATTTTGCAGTGACGTGTGTGCATGCGCTTCATTCTATTGTTTTTAGCGTAGAATTCAAATGGTTTAAATTGTTAGCAGTATATGAAAATTAATAAATTACAAGTCACCTCCTTTTGTTTATTATTTATCAAGTAATCATCTATAATAGGAGTAAAATTTATTGTTCAACATATTTAAGCTTTTATGATCAATTAATTTGTAAAATTACTTTGAAATTACTTATTTTTCATATTTTAATGTTCTATCATTTGTTATTTTATAGAATAAAATAAATAAATAAGAATAAGTTTTATAGATTAAAATTTTATACAATTAGGTAAAGTATGAAAGTTTTCATCTATTATATACTTTAACTGATTTGCCTGTTTTTTTATGAAATACTTAATTATCCTTTAAAATAATTAATAAACACACACGCACACACATATGTATATATATGTGTGTGTGTGTGATGTGTGTGTGTGTGTGTGTGTGTGTGTGTGTGTGTGTGTGTGTGTGTGTGTGTGTGTGTGTGTGTGTGTGTGTGTGTTTAATTGAATACAAGTGTGTGTCAGAAAAAAATTAAAATGCCAATTTCTTTTGAAAAAACTAATGGGAATTGGAAAATTGGCACAAATGCCATATAATCCAGGATGCCAAACTCTGAGTTTGGTGATTTTTTTGGCGAGATTTTCTTGTGTATTTAGTAACTTGGTTTTTACTACGTCATAGATATGAACACCTATAATAATTATGCAGAAAATTCTACTTTGGCAACTCTAGTATTTATGTCATCACACACGTCACAATCCATCATCCTGGCAACATTTCCTAATGGCCAAAAAAATTCAGAATTTAGAATCTTGGATTATACGGCATCCATGCAGGAAAATTAAACAATAGATTAAATTTGGCAGCATCAGTACCTATCTCTAAATGTATGGTCCCGTTTTCTATAATTGAAGAAATACGTACCAAGTTTAATTATACAAGTATAAATTTAAAGCGTACATACAGTAATAATGGAAAAATATACTATTAGGGCTTAGGTTACAAGGCAGATAGTCAACATTTTTCTATTCTAAAAAGAAAAAAATCTTACATAGTAAAAATTGAAGTTACTTAAAATGAAACTAATATTTTAGCGCAACATTTGGCAACATTTTTATCGCAAAATAATCAGTAAGATAGTTCGTGATCCTATCGACTTTTTTGTTGTTGAAGTGAAGATATTTCATAACTACTTAATATTCTGAAAACAATGAGTTTAAAATAGGAAGTATATATTGATTTATTATAAAATATTATTTTGTAATAACTGTAATTTTTAAATTAATATAATTTTAAAATAAAAAATAATCTAAGTATTTTTGAAAGAAACTATGTTTTTGAGAGTTTACTTCTATACTCGTAACTAACAAGGCAATGAAATTTACTTTTTAAATACTGGTTATATTATTTCACACTGAGTTTTTTGTAAATCTCTTGAACAAGAAAATGCATTCTAGTATTAGGATGACTGTATTAATTAATGCATAAATATTTATAGCAAATAACAAATGTGTATTTCTTACTTACCGAAAATAGTACCGAAGAAAAACTTTTCCGATTTGAATTACGATTCTACTGCACTTAATGGCATGCAATTACATCATATAACTAAAAAAATATGGGTTTCGTATATTTGTTTAGTTAAATGATGTCTTAGCATGCCATTATACACATAGGTTTCGTATATTTTTTTAGTTAAATGATGTCTTAGCATGCCATTATACATATGGGTTTCGTATATTTCTTTAGTTAAATGATGTTTCAGCATGCCTTTATACACATGGGTTTCGTATATATTTTTAGTTAAATGATGTCTTAGCATGCCATTATACATATGGGTTTCATATATTTTTTTAGTTAAATGATGTTTCAGCATGCCATTATACATATGGGTTTCGTATATTTTTTTAGTTAAATGATGTCTTAACATGCCATTATACATATGGGTTTCGTATATTTTTTTAGTTAAATGATGCTTCAGCATGCCACTATACATATGGGTTTCGTATATATTTTTAGTTAAATGATGTCTTAGCATGCCATTATACATATGGGTTTCGTATATATTTTTAGTTAAATGATGTCATAGCAAGCACAATAATAAAAATGCATGCACAACAATAAAAAAAACATTTGAATTTCATATATCTTTACATATTCTAATTATGTTCTTGAATTTTGAACATAATTATTATCAAAATTAAGAACTCCAGAAAGAATTTTTCAATAACTTCAACAATCTATTCAGAATTTCAGATTCCTTCTAAGATGCGAATTCGATATATAAGCTATATAATTTCAAGTCACATTATACCGTCCTTAAGACTATGGTACAAATATCTGTGTAGTCTTTATTATACAGAAAGAATATTTCCTAAGTTAAAAGAAATGATAGTTCCTATGAAGTAAAGCATCTTAAAGATTACTTCATAAAACACATTGTTTCTCAGTTCTTGAAGCAATAATGAGATGAGAAAAAATAATTACTGTATAAAATTGTCTAGATCCGTATTGGATTTTTGATGATGATTGATTTTTGATAGAAAATTGCACATAATGTAGTCAGCACAAACAATCAATAAGAATGATTTTATTTTAAGTAATATGTTGTATACAGAAAGATATATACCAAATGATGTAGGACTGAGTTTACGATAAAAATACTCTAGGACACAAATGATGATGCTTGGGGGGAATATAAAGATAATATATGTTCTATTCTCTTTTGATAAAAGTGAGTATTACTTCCGTGAAGGCAAATTCTAGCAATTTATTTTGTCGCCCAGTTGGGGAAGGTATGGATACCAGAATTTGTTCCGCAGTTATAATCAGCGAAGTTATTTTTCTAAACACGAGAATTACAGAAGAAATCAGGAAAGCAGGAAGTTTTTTTTAAGCAGCTGACTCTAATATCAAATGTGAATATAATAATCGTCATAAAAATTCATTGAACTTGTACAATTACAAAAATAGATTAGTGAAAATATACAACAAGAAATGACATAAAATTCTATAAATAACTAGAAATTTCTTCATAATGTAATTATATTAACACATTAAGAATATTATGATTCACCACACATAATACTCTTATAAATTTTATTAAACAACTTCTGCTTAATAATTAATGTTGTTAAATAAAGTTGCGTAACCTACTCAAATGAAAAAAAACTACAATTTGGCATATTTTATTTATCAATTATAATATAACAAACACTATTTTCTAAAACAAAAAATTACCATCAAAATGAAAGAATTTCTAAAATTTTCAGCTAATCGAAATACAAAAGTTCTGATACACACAAAATTTAAGTTTATCAACAAAAAATAAAATCCCAAATCAATCTAATAGTTAAAATTATGAGAAAATATAATAAAAATATTTAAGATTCTATCAAAGTAGAATAATTTAATAGTTTTTATGGTAGTGAAAATAGTCAAGTACTATATTACAATTCTGGCCATGGATAAACTTTAAGAAAATATTTAACTTTGCTTTTATTTGTTAGTTTCATACCATGTTTAGAGCAGTAGAGAATTTTACTGGATAATCCATACACCAAATAGCTAAAACTACATTTATAAATCTCTTCGATTAAAAATAAGCCAAAATGCACAGTTATTACGTTTCCAAGCCAACAACATTCTAAATTTACCGATTATGTTTTTAATAAATTCTTTGGGGCAAAAAGTTTTTCACCAATTTCCCAGCAAACACAAAGATATCACACAAATCGACCGAAGTTCCATCGGGACGCTGCTATCAGACATCATGACTTGCCCCGTCCCCCCTCCGCTATTTTGTCTCTCCTGCACTCCGTCAATAAAGTGGTCGTCGTCATTGCGGCTGGGCCGGCAATGTGGTCAGCTGTTGACCCAATACCAAGTGGCCAGCAGTGCCATATTGACCACATGTGGCCCATGTAATTACTAGTATATGCCCATATGCAGTTACCCATTTGCCCATAAGTATCTGGATGGTAGTATCCGCTTTTACCTACGTAGATTGCATTTGTTTGAAAAATAGATTTTAGTATTTGTTGTTGTTGCTTATGACACTTGGACAAGACAAGCTCGCTATGCCTTTAGCTGTGCGAATTAAGTCAAGGGAGAGCGTCTTTCGTTTGGATCAGAGAATCTCGAAGGTGAAAGTACGACTTTGATTTTTTTAAGGTGTCTCGTCATTTTGAACCATGGTCAGGTGACGAGGCCACACCTGAGCTGGCACCCTTCTCTCCACATCCACGCCGCACCAGCGGAAGGACCTTTGGACGTCACATATTAACATGGACACGCCCTCAACCCACGGAGTTCCAGTAACCCAGTGAAGCAGAATACACCGTGTTCACCCTCCCAACCACTACCCACGGCAAATGATGCTTCACTTTGCTGAGCTTACGGGAAGTGGCGTGAAGCTACTGAGCCACTGGAGCTCAGATTTTAGTATTTAAATAAATCAAGAAACTTAAAGACATAATTTGCGTCAAAATATGTATTAAATACTTTATGATTAATCTATATTTTATATTATAATCTGTATATTAAATTTGCGGCATTTTTCTGATTCAAAAGTTTCCACTTCTATAACTTTTTATGAAATACGATAATAATCGGAAAGATTTTACAGAAAATTTACACATATTATAGATTATATTTGCGAGTAATATATAATACGTGTATTTAAAATAGATTTGGAAACATTCTCGAAAAAATTAAAATCAAAATTAAGAACTGTAAAAAAGTAATGCAAATAAATTAATTAAAGGATAAAATTATATAAATAGGTAAAAACATCAAACATAAAAAAATTCACAATTCAGACATTACTTTATTATGAGTGAAAATTACAGGATCTTTCATGTTCTTATTAAAACTTATTAAAATATCATTTGGAGAAATAAATCTACCATTTAAAAGTTAGTAATATATATATATATATATATATATATACATATATATATATATATATATATATATATATATATATATATATATATATATATATATATATAGGCAGATTAACAGGTTAATAAGAAATGACACAAAAATAACCATAGATCATTAATTATAATGTAATATTTTGCTTAGAAAATTTCAAAATTTAGATTTTATTCAGTCAGGAATTAAATTCAACAAAATAGAATAAATTTGGAGCATTTATTTAATTTTTTACAAGATTTAATAACATGCTTACATCATATTTTAAGCATGTAATATGGTCTATAAAATAAAATTTCATTTAAACAGCATTAGTAAATTCTGTCTCACACACATAAGTGAATAAATTAAATCTTCACTTAATTCTTGAATGAACGGGATAATTAATTCACACAAATTACCTGATTATAAATGATAATATTTAGTCCTGTCTATGTTACAGTACAAACTGTTCTGGCTCTGAAGAGAAGTTCTCAGTTAATCTGTTTTCTTATATTGTAAAATACATGTGTAAAACACTATTGGTCATAACAAATAATATATAACCTCATCAAAAAATTAGTTTAAATTTAACGAAAGCATCAATGATTAAAATATACTTTCTTTAAATGTATGTGTTTATCATTAACTAGCGAATAAAATGATCGTGGAAAACATTTATTTGTATAAATATTTTATTTTTTTCTGGTGGGGAAATTTAGAATATATATATATATATATATATATATATATATATATATATATATATATATATATATATATATATATATATATATATATATATATATATATATATATATATATATATATATATATATATATACATATATATATATATATATATATATATATATATATATATATATATATATATATATATATATATATATATATATATATATATATATATATATATATATATATATATATATATATATATATATATATATATATATATATATATATATATATATATATATATATATATATATATATATATATATATATATATATATATATATATATATATATATATATATATATATATATATATATATATATATATATATATATATATATATATATATATATATATAATACATATATATATATATTTTTATATATATATATATATATATATATATATATATATATAATGAAAGAGAGAGAGAGGCATATATACATAAAATATGTCCAGGTACATAAAACCTTTATTTCATTTGCTTGCTAAACTTTTGTAAGTGTTTCAGCAGCTAATGGCTGCAGGAGATGGGATGGAACTTATTTCAACATGTACTGTGGATCATAACTCTGGCGAATATATTGTTGCAAGTTATGAATTCTTTCTTAATTTCAATTACAACTTTCGTAATTCCTTTAAATCGTAATAAACAGATACTGATTGAGGTTATTAAACAATTTCTTACGTCGTGTTTTCAAGTACACGATTCTGGAAAACTAATCTCTTCAAGAAGAAATGCCTTTGATTCTGTCTCTTCTTTTAATATGTTTATCTACCAGTAACATCTGAAAAAGAAAAAGAAAAGAAAAAAAGAAAATATGTATATCTACGACATATAATGCATTTTTATGCCATATTGCTTTATTATGCTATTATGTGCATATTACGTGTTAGTTTTCAAATAAGTAATAATATACGGTTTTCTCTTTTTTATTTATTTTTTGAAAAAGTATTAGTTATACGTAAAGTCGATTGAGTTTTTTTTTTTATTATTAATAAGCCATTAATGAGAAATAAATCGAAAAATGAATGAAAACAGATTCGATTTCAATATAACGTAGTTTTACCACTAGTTCTTAGGCATTCTGTACATCATTCCATTTGTTTTTCGCTTATGTACATTTAAAAACTCAATTTCTGTTGCAATTCATTGTTTTTAACGAAGCTAACTGAATAACGTCTGCTCTTAATAAGTAGAGCATATCGTTATTTTTTTAAAATAATATTATTCGGTTGAATATTGTTTAAAAACAATATAAAATCTTTTAAAAAAATTTTAACATAATAAATGAGAAATAAATTAAATTAAATTACTCTACTTTGCCCAAAACAAAGATAAGGTGTTTATTATTGAAAAGATTGATGAAGCAATCGCACAATTCTTTAAATTTATGTCACCCAAAACATTCATGAAAGTAAAATTCTCCTTAATTACGCTAAAAACTTCTTTCTTTTATTTGTATTGTTCTTTTTCGGAGTTCCAGGGCAATTAAGCAATTCTGTTTTAAATATGAATTCATGCAGTTATAAATGAAGAAGGAAATTCATTAAAGTAAAAATGTAATTTTCTCATATGCTTTTATTTTAATTTGGTTAAAAGCAAAATTAGGAGAATATTTATTGTAATTATTACATAACTTCTTTACAGTTTTGAACTTGACTATGAACTTAATTCAAAAATTTTTAAATGATTTACTTTTTAAATTGCTGTCTTACTTAAGAATTTCTTCAGTAAGCTATTAATTAGGAATTATGATTTGATTATTTTATTGAATTTTTATAATATGTATTTTCTACATCATTTCCAAAAAATTGATAAAATCTTTTAATTAAATTTATCTTGTTTACTGATTTATGAAGAAAATTTCAAGTATAAGTAAAATTCTTTGATGCACTAAAATTTTAAAATAGTTTTAATTATATTATCTAAAAATTAATTAATGATTAATTTACTCTAAAAAATTATTACCTTGAATATTTTAAAGAACCATGTTGAATTGATTTTCCTTACAATATGTTATATGTTTTACAAGTAATTTTTTATAAGTTTTATTCATCAGAGAAACTTTTATACATAAAATAAGTTATCTGAAAAAGTATTCACTTGCAATATTTTTGGATTTTTAAAGTTTTATCAAAAATGCAATCAAACATTTTGTTTCTGATTTCAAATAATTGCTAAATAACTAAAGTATTTCGAATTGCTTTTGTGATATGAAACTCAATATTTTCCATCACTATTATAATTTTATCGCAATATGTTACTTAAGAAATAATTTTTATCTTTGACCTTTCTAAAATTTTTATGAATATTAAAATATCCTTTTATATCATTGTTTCCTTAAATATTTATATCATCGTTTTCTAGTCAGACGAAAAAAGCTAAATTAATTACTATATTGAATGCAAACTTTAATTATTAACGTAATATTCAATTTAATTGGCATTGAATTTTATTATTCCCTAAAAATATATCTCGCAAAACTCTTTTATGATTTTTTTTATTTCTATATGTTTTGATGTTGTTTACTAATGACACTTGGACAAGCCAAGCTTGCTATACTATGCGATTTAAGTCGATCGGGAGCGTCTTTCATTTTAATCAGAGCACCATGAAGGTGAAAGTACGACTTTGCTCTACACACATGCCATAGGAACCCGTTTATAGTGTAGGCAACCATTCACACCTCATTCATACAAGGAAAGGACAAAGACAGGATAGATAGAGAGAGGAAGTACATTCATGCCCTAACCGGGATTCCAACCCAGGACCTTCTTATCCGCAGTCAGGCACGCTGACCACTAGACAAGTTGGTCGTCTCTTTATGTTTTAACTAGATATTTGAAGAGCACGCGGCAATTTGTTCTGCATGGGCCTTAGGTTCAACAATTCGTTTATTTTATTCCAGTATTGCAAGAGGATGGTCGCAGTGCTTTAGGTCCCTTCCAAAGATAAAAGCATGAAGTGACAAACGAGTCAAATCCTGCTATAAATATTATAACGAATCTCTTTAATACCTTACATTTACAGTAAACTTTGCCTGAAAGATTCACGTGCTTAATGTCACTCTGTCCTGAATGGGGAAAGGTATTGCTTAAATGAGCTGCAGGTAATGGGTCCTTAATAATTCGCTCAGTTGGTAATGGGATCTTTATTTGATACTTTTGGTAACGAATTCCTTACCTCACTCATTCGTTAGCAGTTTCTGTCATGTTCCCTAATGACCACTGGGGCAAGTAAAAAATTGCTCATGACCCTCCTAATAAATCCTAGCTTTGTAATTCTAGATGTAAATGCTTGAGTTGCAATGAGTAAAAAAAATAAATTATTAAAAATAATAATTAAGGAAACAATATTTTTATTGAAGAAAACGTTACAAACGTGAAATATATAAAGAATTTTTACCAGTTCTATTAGTTACGAAACGGTAACAACTTTAAATTAAGGCATAAAATACTTCTTTTCTGAAAAATCAAGAAAAATTTCGAAACAAATATTTACATTATTTTAATTGTGGCGTACTTACTTGGAGTTCATGTTTGCAATAATTATGTTGCAAATAATATACAAACACTTTAATCAAAATATCGAAATAAGTTATAGCTTTTATTTTGTGTTAGCCAAGGTTTAATGTCAGTCCATGCAGATATTCTTCATATATATATATATATATATATATATATATATATATATATATATATATATATATATATATATATATATATATATATATATATATATATATATATATATATATATATATATATATATATATATATATATATATATGTGTGTGTGTGTGTATGTATGTGTGTGTATATATATACATATATATATATGTATGTGTGATGTGTGTGTCAATTGGGGATGAGAGAAAATGGATTACATTCGAAAACATCGTAAGGAAAAGAGAAAACCCAGCCCTTCCAACACTTAAACAAATTTGACTATGAATAAGAGAATTTTGTGCATATGGTGGGACATACGAGGACCTATGCATTATGACAATTAAAAATTAAACAAAAAGCTCAATTCGGAAAACTATTTTCCGAACTGAATAATTTAAAGGGGGCAATCCAAGAAAAGAAAACGACAATTTTCTAAGAAAGAGCAGTCCAAAAAAGAGATCAAGAACAGATTTCGTCAAAAATTGAAGAATTCGAGTAAAAAATTTTGTCCCATATACCACGGGTTTATCATCCTCCAACCATCCCTTGCTTTTGTTCTTACAGAATTTATTGAAGGGCAAAAATTTCGAACATTAAGAAGATATGAATAAAGTACTGTATAAATTTTTTTGCATGAAAAAATTAAGCATTTTTCAAAAATGGGGTATACAAATTTCCCTCACTCTGGCGGGAAGCCATTAATAATATTAGCATTTGTGTATTATTTTATCCCTCCAAATATCACTTGCTTTTGTTCTTACAGAATTTCCTGAAGGGCAAAAAATTCAAAAATGGAGAAGATATCAATCAAACATAGTTTCGATTTTTCGCATGAAAATATGAAATATTTTTTAAAAATGGGAATGGGGTATACAAATTGCTCTCACACTTGCGAAGTCATTAATAATAATGGCAATTGTATTTTGCATATATAATATATATATATTAAATATATATATATATATATATATATATATATCTATATATATATATATATATATATATATATATATATATATATATATATATATATATATATATATATATATATATATATATTTGTGTGTGTTTACATTTATAATACTTGATGAAAACCACTGATGTGATCAAAACTTAAAAATTCAATTTCTATAGAAGAAGTAAGAGTTACTGATCTAGAAATAATTAATGCTTCTTAATTTAGTTTTCTTGATTTAGATGCTTCGTTCATTCATCTTTCATTATGAACTCTCCCTTAATTAAAAAGCGAGCTCAAATTTAATAAAGTCTGAGACCGCGGGCAGATGACAGTTTTTAATGCATACAACATAATCACTTAAGTTTTGCTTAAAGGGCATGCTTTTGTGTTATGCACTAATGAATTACCTCTTAATTAATTAAAAATTTGATACACGATATTCAAAACTTTATTTGCAAACTGTCACACAAAATTTATCAAAAAAATGACTCAATTAATTACAGTCACTTTGAAATAAGCTATTATGTGTTGCGCATTTTCATAAGAAGGACGTAATTAATCAATTCGTTAGGCAATGCCTCGTTTTCGCAATGAATAAAATGCATTCAAGTGAAAATTATCTCGATATGCGTCTATCATATACAGTGAATACTTAGTAAGTGGTTACTATGGCTACCAGAAAATATTCAGTAATAAATGATAAAATTTAATAACTTGTAAAGTATAGTATTTTTACTTCCGTTCTAGAAAGTGTAATATAATAAAGCTACGTATTTATACACTGCCAGGAAAAATTTAATTCATGCCAAGCATACAAAAATTATATTGAATGAATAAACAAATTAATATGAGTTTATTGTTACATAAACAGTTTTATTTAAATGGTTTTAAATTTTCCTTTCACTAAAATCAACTTACAAATTTAAAATATGATGTAAATATAAAATATATGAAACATAGTTTTATATTACTTTCTTCGATAGTTCATGTTAATTTGTTAATTTACGAATTAAAAACCAATATTATGTTAGTCACTTGACTTTATAAACTGTTCAATGCCTTAGAATTTTTTATTTTAAATGTTTTTTGTATTTTTTAATATTAAATCATCTTCTAGTTTGGCTAACTATTTTGCACTTGTTGTGTTTCCTAACCATATCGTAAATATATGTGTCTCTCACATACAATAACATAATACAATTTTAAATATATAAAATTATACCCTCTCTCCCATAATATGTAAATAATATTATTTAATGTTAGATTATAATTAATTAATAATATTTTCTTCTAAATCTGAGTAATATCTAAAGTAATCCGAAAGTTTTTTCCAAAATATTCACTTATTATCAATCAGTTGTTTCTCTTTCCTAATTTAGGAATGGAAATAAACTTTTTTCGTCAATATTTTAAGATCTCTTATTGTTATTTTAAATAATTATAAATAAATTTTTGGTATTTTCACACACAAATATATATATATATATATATATATATATATATATATATATATATATATATATATATATATATATATATATATATATATATATATATATATATATATATATATATATATATATATATATATATATATATATATATATATATATATATATATATATATATATATATATATATATATATATATATATATATATATGTGTTATCAGAATAACCAAATAATTACCAGATTGGCAAATATTTTTAAAGCCTACTGTCACTTCAGGCTAATTATTTTTAAGATATTTTAACAAATGTGTAGCTGGCGAAAATTTGTTTGGTAAAAAATTTATTAAGTAATGTATAATTTATTTAAATTACTTAGCAAATGTTCCATTAAATATGACTTTAATGCAACTAATGCCCCATGACTTTAAGAAATAACTATAAAAATTTACCCTATTTTAAAAAATTATGAATCATCTATGTCTATATAGATATTTCTGTTACACTCCAGCTATTGACAAGATATTATTCATTTTTATCAATAGTAAATTTACATTCATACATTGCAGTGCATGCAAGCCCCGGACTAAACCTTAAAGTTAACGGGTTTAAAATACTCGCCCATCTCCAAATGCTTAGTAATTTTGAACCACAATCAAGTGATGAGGTCACACTTGAGCTGGATCCTTCTTCTACACATGCGCGCCACACCAGCCGAAGGACTTTGGACGTTACTGATAAACGTGGGCACGTCCCTAATCCTCGCAGCTCCAGCAATCCAATGAAAGAGATATCTGGTCACCCTTCCAATCACAAACCTTGGCCAATAATGCTTCAATAGAAGCAGCGTGAAACGATTGAGCAACTGGAGCTCTAAATACACTGGTGTGCAAAAATTAAGGACGAAATGGAAAAATTAGCATAACAGCGGAACAAACAGATAGATTGGACCGAAAGACCAATCAAAAGATCGACTACGGTCAGGTACGCAAGGGCATACTCAAATTACGCAACTTGACGTAAAGGGGGAATGTCGGAGGGGTATAAAGCAGGCTGGTGGTGTTCGCTCAGCGTTACTTTGAAAGCTATTGCACGGCGTATATCAGTTTAAACGACGAAGAGCTGCTTAATCAGTGTGAAATGATGAACAGGCAACCTCGTAGACGACATACAGATGACCTTGCGCGAGATCAAACCATTGCGAAGATTGAGGAAGTTCGAAGTGTGACAAGTATGGCTGCAAAGTTTGAAATCGCTCACAGCGTCGTTTCACGAAGCTGGAGAGCATTTCAAACTACAGGAACAGCTGTCCGAAGGTTCAGCAGTGGTCGTCCACGAGCAACCACCGCAGTCGACGGCCGGTATATGGTCTTACTGGCAAGAAGGAACAGGCGCCAGATGACTGGAGAAATCGTGAGACACCTCCAACAGACGACTGGATGACCAAACTCATAGTTTACAGTCGCCAGGAGGCTGCACAATGGTGGCCTATTCGCAGACGACCTGTACGTTGTGTACCATTAGCCTCTTACCACCAGAGAAGGTGCTTTGTATGGTGCCGGAAATTCCACAACTGGACGGATCAGCAATGGTTCGAATATTCTTTACGGACGAGAGCAAATTTAATCTGACTACCGATTCTGGACGCATACACATCTGGAGAGATCGGTGAACACCCAATAACCCCTCCAACATCGTCGAAAGGAACCAGTTTCGAGGTCGCGTTGTTCTCATTTGGGGAGGCATCATGCTTGGTACCCACTGACCTTCATGTCGTCCAAGGAGTTTCAATCACCGAGTCCCGTTAATGTAATGATATTCTCCTTCCTTATGTGCATTGTTTTAGAGGTGCTATGGGTCCCTACATGGACGACAATGCTCCATCTCATCGTACAGAGGCTGTCGAAGAGCTGTTGGAAAGTGAGGAATTTGAACGCATGGGTTGGCCGGCAAGTTTCCCGGATCTAAATACAATCGAACACGTGTGGGACTTTCTAGGGAGATGCTTGGCGGCACGTCACCAACCACCAGCAACGATTCCGGAGCTGCGATTGGTGCAACATGAAGAACGGGCATATCTCAACAACTTATTGACAACCTCATGCTCAGTATGGACAGACGATGTCAATCCTGCACAGCAGTCAGGGGAGATCACATCCCCTACTAAAAGCTGGATGTTCCTTGACAGAGAGCTGTCACATAAATGTTTCGGCCATCTCCGTTAATCTGTTCCATGCTCATTTTTCAATAAATTTTTTTTTATTCATTTGAAATTTTTTTGGATAGTTTTTTTTCATATTCTTACATCTGGAGGATGTTCTGGTACGATTTTTATCTATTGGAAACACTGCTGAGCGACGCTTCACTAGAAAAACCGTTTTAAAAGCAGAAGAAGCAGAAGCTAGAAAAATCTATTAATTTTTGCACACCAGTGTAATGTCACAATCAAATCTGATCAAGGTTACATGAATTTTAAAGGTTATGTATGTTTTGGTAAAATTGGGCAATAATTAATCATAAGTCTAAAGTGAATTTGAAAATTTTTCACTCAATTTGTCTTTTACTTTGATTACCACAATCCTTGAAAATTAATTGCAGAAGATAATTCACAATACGAATATTAAATTGTCTTCAAAGAGGCCAGGTGACTCTTCAGTATGTGGTGGCAAATTTTTGCACATGGGCTTATTGTGGTTTAATGTTATGACAGCGCTTTTAAATGCAAAGTTCCTTGCCTCGGTACTAGTGACAGACGAGCAGGCAGTATAAGTTTGACGCTGCATTGTGCCTTCTGCTGGTATTTTTGCTGAAGAAAGGCCGCAGTGAAGTGGTTGGTGTCGGCGTTGTCCTCAGCTTGAACCATGACGCTATCGGAGCTGCGTCGTTTTCACTCAAAACTGCTGAAGCAGTTTAAATAGGTCGTGGTCACAATGTCTTATAGGAGAAATGATACTTCGTCAGGTTAAATATTTAGGCATTGCTGATGGGTCTTTGTTTTTAAATTTAGAAGGCCCCCATCCAGCAGCTCTCAACTAATTAGTAGACTAGATATAGAAAAGAATGCCGTTGAGCAGGCACGCTTTTATCGAACAAAGTACTTGGATATTTTTATAGTACTTAAATTCGAGTTAAATACGTGGATGAATATCTATTGGAATGGTATAATAAAAAATGACTGTCTGTTAGATTAGTAAAATAAACAATGACTGTCTATTGGAATGGTAAAAGAAAAGTAAAACCTAAAAAATTAATTGATAAATGCTTAAGACATAAACATTACACATTTTGTGAACAAAACTATAAAGAAGTTTATTAACTACTTGACGTTCATTAAAGATAAAGATAATAGAATAAAGGTATAGTAGATACTTGAAATTTCCCATTTTTCTCAAATGATTAAAATACTAACATCAAAGTTGATTCCATTTAAAAATATTTAGCGAAAATTGAGAAACAGACGCAAGTGTTAGAAGTACGGGGTTGGATCCTAGCAGAGTCCACACCCTTGGCGCAAATGATTTTGGCTGACGGTAATTGTAGTCTGCGTCAATCCTAGCAAAATTACTTCGATTCACTTAATATAGTAAACCAAATTATTTCAGGAATTTTGTTCTTGCTTGGCGCTTTTTTTCAGTTTATCGCCAAGGTTGTGGGTTCTCCTAGGATTTCACCGAAGTATGGTTAATTATCTATAACAAGGATGAGTTGGCACCAAGTTGTTTACATTTGGCGATATAAGCATTCACATCA
This sequence comes from Latrodectus hesperus, assembly GCA_037975125.1. Taxonomy (NCBI): domain Eukaryota; kingdom Metazoa; phylum Arthropoda; class Arachnida; order Araneae; family Theridiidae; genus Latrodectus; species Latrodectus hesperus. The sequence continues at coordinate 23,212,894 of CM075860.1, forward strand.
CCAAAAGAAAATGGCTGCTGGATTTAAGGTAGTGGAACATGAAACAAACAGGAAAAATTCTATACAAACTATATTTTGAATTTCACTAAAAATATAAAAAAATAACTTATATTTAAAAATAAATTTTGAAAACAACACTGAAAATTTCAAATGGAATTCTACATTTTGATCTCATAACCATTTGAAACGAGTCTCGTGAAAGAGTACATCCAGCATATTGAAACACGAAATGAGAAAACATGAAATTATTAATTAATAAATAGTATTTTTATTCCTTTATAAAAATAATTAAATTTGGGTACAGATACAATGAAATCCAGCTTGCCAAATTCTGATTTTGGTGACATTTTTGGTGGATTTTCTGATGTATCTGGCAATCTGGTTTTTATTATGTCATAGAGATGGAGACCTATAAGAATTATGCAGAACATTTAATTTTGGCAATTCTGGTATTTACGTCACACACACACACACATTGCGCACTTCACAGTTGTATACTTGAACATACAGTAGAAATGTTTTCATCTTGGCAACATTTCTACATGACCAAAAAAAATGCAGAGTTTGGCACCCTGAATTAAACAACATCTGTGCCTAAATTTGATTCAAAATAAACTTCACTTTGTACGTTAGTTAACATGTGTAAGTTTTGTATAATTTTTTTATCCAGCATCTGACTTGCAAATAAAATCATTTATTTAATAGAATAAATAAAAAATAGCAAAAATAATGTATGTAAAATAAAGAGAAAAAAGAAAAACGGCCTACCAACAAAAATGGTTGACTTCAATCTATATGTTTACCGTAAAGAAACAGTTATTCGGAAACCACAACAAAGGAAAAGTGCGCAAAATGAAACTGGTCGTCAAATTTGGCAATTTCCCCTATTATAAAAGATTAACCAAAAAACCAAGCACATCTGAAGCTTTTACTATAAATTTTATATTATGGATATACTTTTATTTCAGGATTTTTATGCACTGATGTTCCAGTATGAGTTTCCGGTATTATATGAAATATTACTAGAACAAGCTGAAAAATTACCATGGTTATTTACAAATTAATTATTTAAATTTTAGTGGTGTAATACTGCTACAGATGTGCAGTTTATAAGCACAAGTTATACCATTCCTCTTTGCTCAGCTAAAGGCATGAGGCAAAAGGCAGTCTTTGGTCTCTCTAAGTCCTTGACCTCTTGAAGCTGCATTTTAAGCCATTTTGTCATTTAAGGCAATGCTCTGTTGTTTGAAGGCGTTTGGACTCATGAAACTGGTTTGATATTGCTGCCAATCAGGAAAGATGAGATACAACAACAAATTATATGAAATAGTTATGACAGAAAGTGAAGCGAAATTATTGAAAATACTATCCCTAATATCA
>CM075860.1:23219273-23271773 GCA_037975125.1 Latrodectus hesperus
GATACCCGTTTATAGGGTAGGCAACCATTTGCACCTCATTCATACAAGGAAAGGACACAGACAGGATAGATAGAGAGAGAAAGTACATCCATGCCCGAACCGGTATAGAACCCAGGACCTCCTTATCCGCAGTCAGACACGCTGACCACTAGACAAGTTGGGCGGCGTCAGATATGATAAGAATACTATAATGAACAATGATACTCATTATAATAATCAGCACACGAAAGAGTGATGAAGTATTTTATCTTTCATTTTAATATCATTTAAAATTTGAATAAGATTTCCAGCAGCATATGGTAGCGGTGTTTCAGAAAGTTGTTTTGTTTATAGTTCAGAAACTAGACGAGGCAGAAGATCTCCCACACTTGGACGGTTAACCACAGAGGGATCACTTTTCTTAGGGGGGCAATTAAGGCCACCAGTTACATTTTCCTTACTCAAGTCAAAATTGTTAAGACGACGAAAAATCGTCAGTGTTCGATACAGATTCTATTATTTTCTGGCATACAAAAGGATACCTTTCTCAATTAAACGACCGCATATCCGAATCCATTTAGGATTATTAACAGTGCAGAGGCCAAATAATCCAGCATGCCAATTTCTGTGTTTGATTATATTTTGGCAAATTTTTATTTGTTTACCTAGCAACCTAATTTTCATTACGTCATAGAAGTGGATACCTATTAGAATTATGTTTTGGAAAATTATATTTTGGCAACTATAGCATTGAAGCCATTACATCATTTCGATTATAGTGAAATCAACCAAATCTACTTCGTAATATATTTATCAGCTTATATAAAGCTTACAAATTTATTAATTTATAACTTTTATTTATTATAAATATCGTTGTATCATGTGTCGTTGCTCCTTCGAACCAAGCCACAGGGTTGTGTTTTATATTTAGATATTTTGACCACGGTTAACGGACCCCCTAATAGCCAAAAATACTGTTAGACATTTATAATGTCCATCACGTAAATTTTTATATAAAGTATGGAGCATTTACAGGCTGTTAGGAAAGACGGAAAACCATCAAGTAACCATCCTAAAAGAAATGCATTGAAAATTAAACAACTGTCCATATAGAGAAATATGCTACCACTTAATTTCGTTTCAAAAACAGCGATTATTCAATATAAAACTTGAATACTGCTGAATAATAATCAAAATAGTTTAATAGCTTAAATAAAAAAGAAATATTTTTCTCAGTCTTTCGATATATATTAGGGTGCGATTACGGTAATTTCTAATATATATATATATATATATATATATATATATATATATATATATATATATATATATATATATATATATATATATATATATATATATATATATATATATATATATATTAGGTCTACCGGAAAGTTCTGTCCGTTTTAGAATGAAACAAAGGGATGCATTTTTTCATACTTTGGATAAACTTTATTGAATAATATAATTGCCATCATTATTTATGACTTCTTGCCAGCGTGATGGCAATTTGTATACCCCATTTTGAAAAAATGTCTTATCTCTCGAGGCCAAAAATTGAACCAGTGCTTGTCTGATATCTTTTTCGTTCTTGAATTGTTTGCCCTGCAAGAAATTTTGTAAGGACAGAAACAAGTGATAATCAGATGGTGCTAAGTCCGGAGAGTATGGTGGATGCGACAGAATTTCCCAGCCTCGCTCTGTGACTTTCTGACGAGTCCCCATAGCAGCATGTGGCCTGGCATTGTCATGAAGAAGTATGATGTCCTTCCTATTGAACATCGCCGGCCTCTTTTCTTGGAGTATTGTTTTTAATTTATCCAACTGCTGACAGAACCTCTCCGAATTTAGTCTTTCGTTTGGTTTCAACAGCTCAAAATGTATTGGCCCTCGAATGTCCCACCCTATGCACAACATTCTCTTATTCAGGCTCAACTTCGGTTTAGAGGTAGAGGGGGCAGGTTTTTCTGGTTCACAATATGCCCTTTTTCTTACGATGTTTTCATAAGTAATCCACTTTTCATCCCCAGTTATGATGCGGTCCAAGAAGGGTTCGATTTTGTTGCATGCAAGCAGAGATGTGCATATAATGATTCGATCATTCAAATACTTCTCACTTAAATTGCGTGGCACCCATCTCGAATACTTCCACACAAACCCTAGTTTCTGAATAGGGTCGGAAATGGTTTGTTGAGCTGAATACTTGTTGAAACTGATTGTAACCGGAGCGGACAGAACTTTCCGTTAGACCTAATATATATATATATATATATATATATATATATATATATATATATATATATATATATATATATATATATATATATATATATATATATATATATATATATATATATATATATATATATATATATATATATATATATATATATATATATATATATATATATATATATATATATATATATATATAATATATATATATATATATATATATATATATTTATATATATATATCGATAGATATATATATATATAGATATATATGCGTGTGTGTGTGCGTGCGTGTGTGCTAATGCATCTCAGTTCAGTATATTTGTCAGCAAAATTTTAACAACATTTTAATGCATTAAGCAATGGACTGCTGAAGTCGATACATTCAATTTTTAGACTGATAAATAAAAATATTACTGTAATGTAAGAGTCTCAAATTTAAGTTTTAAAAATCATTAACTACTGTGACGGGAATTTTAATTTCTATTAATGATTCTAACTATATTGCAACCTGAAACTTCATATCAAAGAGATTAAAATTTATTGCTAATTACTATATTTTACCTTTACACACAAAAAGGCTATAGTATTTGAAGAGTCCATATAAGACATAGACGAAGCTGTAAATTTTGAAATGTTCGCCATGAATACTAGTGGCATGCATATAGTTATTGCATATTCAATATCACCATTAAAGTTGCTGATGCATTTTTGTCTATATTTTTATATGTGTAATTGTAACACTCTAGCTTAAAATAATAATTTAAAGTCAGAAAATATTTATTTAATTAAAGCTTATAACATGTAGTGTATTGTTTATGCAATATTTGTTCAAGTCCCTAATATAGACTTAGATTCAACGAAATATGTTTTATGAGTTTATTAAAAATGTAATGCAAATCAAGTTTCTCTCATTAGGGATAGTTCCAAGGAAATTTAATATTTTTAGCAGCAACCTGATAGCACATACTTTAAAACCAAATTACAAATGCTTATTAGTAATAAAACTTTAAATATATTACATGACATTTAAAACACACTATATATAAATATTAAAGCAATAAATGCAAAAATTCTTATGAAACACCCATGCAATCAAATATAAAAAGGATGATGCCCAAATAAAAGATTCATTTCTTGTTTTATTAGTCATCCCATGAAGTTGTTGTTGCATTGAAACAGACAGGCTGACAGTATGGGGTGCGCTGCTCCACTTTTCCAACTGATCCCTATTTTGGTGTGTGGAGTCCGACTTCCTCAGTACACACATGCCTTAGGAACCCGTTCATAGGGTAGGCAACCATTAATACAAAGAAAGGACAAAGACAGGATAGACAGAGAGAGGAAATACATCCATGCCCGAATTGGGATTCGATCCCAGGACCTCCCTATCCCCAGTCAGGCACTCTGACCACTACACAGGGTAGGCGGCATCCCATGAAGTGCACACTATATATGCCTTCGCAAGTTAAAACAGATCGAGGACAAAACATTCTGCGCTGTTGCTAATTTGACTGGTTTAGTTTGACTCATTAGATAATAATCTTTATAATCTTATATCTTACAGAATTCATAGTCATAAGGCAGGAAGCTGATTCCTCTTTGAAGAGAGAGCCTTCATTATCTAAAAGAAGAATCTAAGTACAAGAAAACCAGATTTGCTTATTCAACATCAGAAACATCATTTCGTCAAGAGGAAATGGCGACACCTCCTGAACACTAAGAATGTTTCTCTAAGTTGAGTGTAAAACCTGCGATCACAATGCAATAAAAAGGACTTATCTTCCAAGAAGTTTTCCGCTACTTTACATCGTTATACATTTGCATTTCATTACAATTACACTGCTACCCAACTTGTCCAGTGGTCAGCATGTCTGACTGTGGATAAGAAGGTCCTGGGTTCGAATCTCGGTTCGGGCATGGATGCACTTTCTATCTATCCTGTCTTTGTCCTTTCCTTGCATGAATGGGGTGTGAATTTTTGCCTATCTTATAAACGTGCACCTATGGCATGTTTGTACTGAGGAAGTCAGACTCCACACCAAAATAGAGTTCAATTGGAAAAGTGGAGCAGCGTACCCCATATTGCCAGCCTATCTGGCACACGACAACAACATTGAAATTAAACTCAGACTTAAAAAGCTTTTTAGATATTTTTTTCTTGAGGGTCACCTTTGTCTAGTGCTAGGACTTCAATTCCCAAAACCTTTATTGAAATAATAATAAAACTTTAATCTTATACAGAGTAAGAGATCCCGGGTTCCATCCCAGCCACTGTAGAGCAAAGTAGTATTCAGATTCATTCTGCATGCGGGTGGATGCTTGTGAGTTTTCTGGGTATCTTCCTTTGTGACTCAGGAATATGGCCAATTATCTATGTCAAATCTTGAAGGAAAGTATCATACAATGGGCATTAAAATAATTTTGAACATTTTTAGAACATATTTGATTTGACAGTCTATAACGTGGTGCATTTTTTTCTGTACGAAATAAGACCACGATGCTGTTTTAACTTACTTGTATTCCGATATGATTAGTCTTTTATAGGAACAAAAACAAGTGCAATTTTAAACGTAGGAATATATGGCATATTATTTGAACTAAATACCAACAATGGATAAGATATTTTGAATATCATACATTTATATATTGAGAAATATGTATACACACATTTCAATAAACACAGTTTGCCTTAGATTTGGTAAATACAGGGTGATCTTTTTTAAAGTGACAGTGTTTGGAGCGTCCTGTAGCGCGATCTAATAGCCGAAATGGCACCAAACTCTTGGTATTTTGACTAATCACGACACGGGGAAAAAATTTGGTAATAAAAATTTTGATCCAAAAATCGCCGCTAAGGCATTTTGTGGCACTTTACACTATATAAAATGTTAAGAAAAGAAAAATACTTACATATACAATCGTACAGTTAAATTATTAATGTTTATTTACTACATTAACTTCCCCGATGAGGAATTAGACAACATTCAATGTAAGCACCGTTCTCAGAAATAACACCGTGCATGCTGTGCACAACGTTCTCCACAGTTGTACATAACATATCACGAGGAGCATTGCACACTGTCGTTGTTAAATTGTCCTTTAGAATAGACAAATTTGATACTCCACCAACATAAACGCACGTTCCGGTAATGTGAAATTCATGGCCACTGGAGCTCGTTTACTTCAGGTAATATTATTTGTTGGAGCTGTCTACTACTTGCTTTTATAGCTCCTAGTACTGCCACTGTCATTGCACAACATTTGCATTTTTCTTTTCATTCCCGTGTTTTATGCTAATTTTCGTAATTGTAAACTACAGCAGCTCCACAGAATGCCATAGCGGTGGCTTTAGGAACTAATTTTTATTTTTACGGAATCTTTTTTTCCATGTCTTGATTAGTCTAAATACCAAGTTTGGTGTCATTTCGGCTATATTAGATTGCGCTACAGGATGCTCCAAACATTGTCACTATAAAAAAGACCACCCTGTATGTTGACTAGAAACTTTTATTCAGTATTTAAAAAAGAGTATGATGAATTGTGCTAGATTGATTGAAAAGTAATTATTTTAAAATTTTGGCTGGAAGAATTTCAGCAAATATTTCAAAATATTTTATCAGCAATCACTTCGAAGTCCCCTATAAAAGTTTAATTGCCCTATAAAGTATTATAAAACATTTTTATAATATACTAGAGAAAAAATTCTTAAGTTTCTATTTCCTAATAGCTTATTTTAACTACTCACTATTGAAACTTATGGATATATTTTGGTATGTTCGATTATGCATATTAAGTTAAACATCTTACAAATAATATAGACATTTTTAATTAATGATAATCACAATCTTTACATAATGCCATTTAAGGAAATACATTGACTTATGAACCAAATCCAATGTTTTTGCACTCTTTAGTTGCCATTTAGAAACGTACTTTTAGTTTTCGGGGGAAATCTGCAATTTAGAAAAGTAAAACGCAGTTTTCCTACTTATATATACATATATAAAATTTTTAACGATATTTACAATTTAATTACTTTTTAAAACAAAATTTTGCAGTATGCATTCAGATCTCAAGAAATGATAACTTAAAAGTAAATCGAATGAGATATTAATGCCAGCAAATTAAACATTAAATTCCTTCTTCTTTTATCTGCAATTAAAAAAAATCCAATCGCGCGCGCGGTGGTATGCAAGAAAATTCGTAAACAAATACACTAAAATGGGCTAAAACAAACCTATTTTTCGAAAAGAATATGTATCTGACATTAATATAAGCATGATTATATTCCTAAGAGATTTCTTTTGTTTTGATTATATTGTTGCCAATTTATGTTTTTTTTTCCGAATCTTTTTTTTTTTATATTTGGATTGTTTAGGCTTTTATGTAAATTTTAATTCATATACATGTTTTTTTTATGTGGTAACAGCGTTTAAATTCGTTGAACTTTGGGTAATTATCCGTTCCAAATACCTGGGTTCAGCTTGGCTAAGAGGAAAAGTAGCAGAGCTCGCCAGTTTGAGGATATAACCTATTAGCTCCCTTACATTATTGAAACGCATGAAAATGTTAGGATCTTATGTCCCATTTTCCTCTGATTCAAGCAGTTAGGATAATATTAAAAAGTGAGAATAACCTCATTTTTTCCTAGTTAGATCTGAGAACAGCTGCAAAAGAGAATGTTATGCAATTACGATTAAGCTAAAAATATCGGTACTTTTCCATTTCACCGGCGCAAATCTCGCCAAGCGAAAATTAAAGGCACAGTATACACATAAGAAATTTTAAATAATGTTGTTTTACATACAATTTTTTAAATTTATTTATTTAATTGTTGTTCTTGTGTTCACGCTATGCATGGAATTATGGGTGCCAGAGCTTAAATTTATTTACTTATTATATTAGATTACAATTTATCGGGTGATACATATTTCAAAATCTTATTATTTTTTTTAAAATATTTTTTATGTTAATTTGTTACGATTATTATTTTTTAAGATATATTTTTAAAGTCCGATTTTTTCTAGAGAGATTTTATGAAATTATTAAATTTGTATATATAGCAACATAGCATAAAATTTTGAAATGGAAAAAAAAAAGAGTGGAAATAAAGTCGTTGACAGTAAAAGGCCGTCACATGTTTTGGAAACGTAGCAGTAAAAGGTTACCAGCGGAGATTCCCTCTAGCGCCGGTTGTATCATTTTTGGCGACTTTATCGCCTGCGCCGGCGAAATTGAAAAGTATCAAAATATCTTACATAAAATTATATGTTTCAATTAATTTTTTTAATTTCTTGCAATTTTTAGAATTAGTTGTAAATATTGTATCAAACAGTTATGTGTATGTGAGAGCATTTCAATATTTGGCTGAGTTATTTTCAATGTATACATGTTCAGTTTTGTCACGAATAGGAATATTATCATGAACTGTGATAGTCTATTCTTCCTCCTAAATATGTTTATATTTTCCACAAAACTCTCTTCACTTAAAATATTTATGAATAACACTTTCATAACGTAGATGAGTCTTACTTATTCCAGAAACTTTAGAAAACCAAAGTTTTCAGCATCTTGTTTATGTAATTCCCTTCCATGCGAAATTGGGGATTTTCTCATATAATTAAAAAGCAAATTAAATTCTTATTCTTCTTATAATATTCCCTTTTTGTCCCCTTGTTTGTATTTTTCTGCGAAGTAAGGCTTAAATTTACAACTAATTTTGAAAGAAAATAATAAAATGATTTTGAATAAAATATGAGTTAAATTATATTTATGCAAAAAACAAATTTAAAAAAAACTCCGTCTGTGTAAAATTAACTCAATAAATTTCATTTAATTACTTATCTGATGAAAGATAAAACCAATTTAAATAGTAACTTATTTAAAAATTGCATTAAACTTTTATGCCGCCCAACCTGTCTAGTGGTCAGTGTGCCTGACTGCAGGAGGTCCTGGGTTCGAATCCCGGTTCGGGCATGGAAGTGCTTTCTCTCTCTATCTATCCTGTCTTTGTCCTTTCCTTGTATGAATGAGGTGTGAATGGTTGCCTACCCTATAAACGGGTTCCTATGGCATGTGTGTACGAAAGAAATCGGAATCCACACCAAATATGGTTCAGTTGGAAAAGTGGAACAGCGCACCCCATATTGCCAGCCAGCTGGCACACGACAACAACAACAGTATTAAAAATTTATATTACTATTAATTTCATTACTAAAGCGAAAAATATTTCGTTCTAAAATTATATAACACGCTCTATATGATATTATAACATGAGCGTGTGTGAATGAGAATAGTTCATTTTCTTTCCTTAGGTGCAAGTCATAAAATTCCCATAGAGCATAACAACCTCCAACAAATTGTCACAGATGTCAAGTTTTTAAATTTATTTCAACTTTGTCACAAATATGGACATTTAAAAATAAAATATATATAAACCTTATATATTTTGCAGAAATTTTAAACAATAATAATTTTTTTCCCCAAAATGGTATAAAAATGTTCGTTTAAATACAACTAAAGAAGCTGCTTTTCATTTTTTTGTACGAATCCCATGTTTTGTTGGCAAAAATGCTGGTTTGGCGTGATTTCATTCATTGGAATAGATTAGTACTACAAAAAAGAAATGTGCTCTGGATGAAAAATTATGTATCCGTCACTTTTCCATCACAGGAGCATTTTATTCAGTCCTTTCAGATAAACAATTTTTTAAATATCTTTCATTCATTTTTACTAAAACTTTGCGAATTTGCATCATTTTCTTCCAGAGAAGCAAAAGTATTCAAAAGGACTTCCCGTCAGCCCACCATCCATCCTTCAACTTGAATCTCGGAGGGGAATGAATTCAATGTGAAATGCTGTTGAAAGAGAGGAACCTTCTGCTTTCAGTGCAAAAGCATGAACTGTCATTAATTTAAAAACGTTTTTCAAGTAGAACTATGTCTAACATGAATTCATCTTTTCAGAAATGCATTTGCTTTTGAATAGATTTCTTGCTATACTCTATAACTTTTAATCTTATTTTACTTATTATAAAATACATTATGAATATTTTTATGGTATCTAGCCTTATGTGGAAGACAGGAATAATAAATATCATTATTAAAATGAATTGTGTGACCATCCATGTTCATTATTTAAACTTAGATTAAACATTGTAACGTTTTACAATGAAATATTAACGTAAAAAAACGTTTATCATGTTTTCTTGCAAATAAAGCAGAAATTATTTTTAGCGAATAATAAAACGCATATGAAATATTACATACTTTCCGGCAAATTTTCATCCATTTATTTGGAAAAGTTCTTCAACACTTTTAAATAAACTACATTTTTTTTGTTTGCATGTTCAATAAGCAGAGTAAAAAATCAGTAAAATCAATTCTTATTTAATAAAAATAACATCATGAAATCTAATTATCCTTAAATTCAGAAACTCTATTTATGTGTATTTTGTCTGCATAAGAATATTTAAGTCTGTATAAGATTAAAAATAAGATTATTTGCATTTATCTGAACTTATTTTTCATCGTCTTTACGTAGGACAGTGTGTATTTAAAGGACAATGTGTATATTTAACTATTTATAATTATTATTGTTAATCACATTTTTTTCAAATATTTCATTTGTTTCCTTATTTAACTATATTTCTCAGTTGTTCCATTGGCTGTTTATCGCCCATTTGTCGATTATTTTTTTTATATTTGTGTGTGCCGACGAGCAAAACAAATAGATTATTTTAATCTGTAAAGGAATTTAAATTTTAAAATAATTTGTTTCATTAAATTTATTATAAATGGAAATATTAGTAAATTCTTTAGATATACAAAGATAATAGAATAGATTAATAATTTAAATATATTTTAAGTTAAAATAACTTAACAGAAACTGGCCAAAACACAAAATGCTCTAATTTTATCTTTTAAGAGAAAATTACTTTTAGCGCATCTTTGGCAATAGATAAGCATTGATTTCACACCAACACTAAGTAAGTCTCATCTGGTTATTTAAAACTTTACATCAACTTCGGTAGTATTATAAATTCAATAAATGCAATATAGCATCATGGAATAGAGTCGTAATATGATCTTTTAAATAAAATATCAGCTGTTGTAAACTTCGACAGATATAGGTTTAGATCATTTACCTTTTGAAACAAATTTTAACAACGCTAAAATACTTGTTCTAAAGTAAAATATTTTCAGAACTCTCTAGAAATTATTATTTTTACTATCTGTGTTCCATATGTTGTGGACAAAAATGTCGTTTGGGCATTTGACATTTTTAGAAAATGGCACTGATGTAATTAAAGAAAGCTGGTACAAGTTTCAAATATGGCTTTCAGCTTATTTACTGGCAAATAGGAATGATGCATATGTAAGAAAAATTGTCATTAATGATGTATGATGTGGTTACATTTGTTGCATTTTCCATTTCTTGATATAAGTTTCATAAATCTGGAATATGTACCTGCATCAGTTGTATTTATCAGGAAATACCAACAATAATTAGCTTTACTACAGATGGTTTGTAAAATAATGGAAATACCTGTGAATAAAAATAACTTTTGGAATGTGTTTAAGCATTACAATATACAGTGTGTGCGTAAAAGAATGTCCGAGTTTCAAATTGTAATAGTTTCAGTTGTAATTGTTCGACAGTTGTGTTTGAAGGTGACGAATAAAGAATAACTCCAACAGTTTCAGATAAGTGCATGCGCGTGTACCACTACATCATTTTCACATTTGCAGCGTCATCTATTCAAAATGGCCACTTCTAAGCGTAAAGCGTTTTGTGTTCTACAATTTGCTAAGAGTGATTCGGTAATTGCCATTCAACGTGCGTTCCGATTAAAGTTTAAATGTGATCCCCCATGTGACAGAAATATCCGCCGATGATATTGACAATTCGAAACGACCGGATGTCTTTGTAAAGGTAAAAGCCCGGGAAGACCCAAAGTTTCTACAGAGATTGTGGAACGTGTCGAAGAATCTTACCGTCGTAGTCTGCAGAAATCTGTTCTGAAAGCAAGTTGTGAACTGCAGTTGCCAAAGATGACAGTCTGGACGATTTAAAAAAAATTACACTTGCGTCCATACTGATTACAGTTGGTACAGCAATTAAAGCCAAATGATCGTGCAGTACGATTTCGTTTTGCATGTGAAGTTCTTGAACGGCACTATGACTTTCCGCATCATGTTGTGTTCAATGATGAGTCGACGTTTCATACAAGTGGGAAGCTAAATACCCATAATGTTCGTATATGGGGCTTAGAAAATCCTCATCAACTTGTACAACACGAAAGAGATTCTCCAAAAATAAACGTTTTCTGTGCTGTTTCACGACGACAAGTGTACGGACCATTTTTTTTTCCAGGAAGCTACAGTAACAGGGGTTTCTTATCTGGATATGCTACAACAATGGCTCTTTCCCCAATTAGTAGAAAGTGAACCTGTAAACTTTATTTGGCAACAAGATGGAGGCACTCCTCATTGGAGTCTCTTTGTGCGAGATTGGTTAAACGTCAAAATCCCTGACCGTTGGATTGGGCGTCACGGTCCAGACGACAGAGTTCTGTTACTCTGTCCGCCTCGTTCACCTGACATCACGCCTTGTGATTTCTTCCTTTGGAGCTTCGTAAAAGATCGGGTCTACGTTCCACCCCTACCCCATGATTTACCAAACTTAAAAGGTAGATTTGCACAGACTGTTGCTTCCATTACTCCGGACTTGCTGCAGACAGTGTGGGAAGAATTGCATTTTCGTTTGGATGTGTGCCGTATCACTAAAGGCGCACACATTGAGCACTTATAGGAAAAACTAGGATAGTTCATGTATGATCCATAGTTCCTTCAATTTCGTGTATGATTTGTTATATTTAGTATAAAATAAACTCCTGTAATATACCTTTAAAACTAGGACATTCTTTTACGGACACCCTGTATAATATCTGCAAATTTAATAAAAGGAAATGGATATATTAGAACGAAATGTATATATAATTTTTCATAAATTAACTTCTGTTTAGTAATATAAATAATTAATAAACTGCAATTTTTATTACAATTTTTCATTTATTAGTTATTAAATTAAAATTATAATTTTTATATAATTAATTAATTAATTAAAGTTTTGCGTAATAATATTTATATGTTTAGTGAAAAGAAATATATATATTCTAGAGGTAGGTAGTAGTTATATTGAAATTCTGCAACTCTTGGATTTTTCAAAAACATTTGTGAAGTTTTCATAGATATGTATGGTAGCAGCCAGTGGTAGGAGTAATGGCTGGAGCCTGACTAGCTGTAGTAAATGTGACTGAAATATGTGACAACAACTAGTATTATCTAAAGGTATTGTGTCAGAATTCATGATAGCAAGCACAACGTTAAAACAAAAAGAAGGAGGTCGTCGGATATTGAAGCAAACTATAATGTCTACTTCAATCGCAAACAATTACAGAAGAGACCTTCAAAAACAGGAAATTAGTGCAGAGCTGCAATTAACAAGCAATTTGTCAGATACGATATTGAAAAACATCGTCTACACATATGTCATGCTCAAAAAAACCTGTTCAACTGCTAAGTGCTAAAAATAATATAGTCTGACAAATCGTTTTTCATCACTTAGCCTACAAAAGGCCATGCATACGTTTGGAGAACACTTTCACAAGCTTATGATGATCTTGAATATCTATTAATAACTGCCAAATATAGAGGTAGATTTATCATCATATGAGTAGCCATGTCATGGTTTCTGCTGAACCAATGGCAACTCTGAAAGGAACAACTTCTGGGAGAACAAAGGGGAACTTTTAGATGACCATTTCGTCTAATGAATTAAGCATTATTTCCAGTCAGGGAATGGATTTTCCAAGATGATAATGCACCTATCCATGAATGGAGACTTGTCCATCATGGTTTAATAAGCAAAAAGATGAAGTGAAACTTCAACACGAGGATGAGGTGAAATTTTATATTCGTGTTCATTAAACCGTTTTACTTCTGTTTGACCAACACAACACTTTATTTTGAACAACACCTGACCTCAATATAATGCAACCGTTGTATCCGATTTTAGAGAGTTTAATATGGAATTGACAACCAAAATTTCTCCCAGATATTTCACAATATTTCTATGATGAATGGTATAGTATTCTTATAAACGCTATTCAGCATTTGAATCAATTGTTTTCTAGGAGAATTATATTTCAAAGACAGTTCTGAACTATACTAATAAAGGATTTTTTATATTAATAACCATCTGTACTTCCATTATTTTGATATGTACCTGTACTTTCAAAACAAGTACAATAATTTTTGTATTTAATTTGATTTGATGATAATATACATATTTCATTACTATTGTAACGGAATTAATTTAATCACATAAATATTGGTTATAATTTTTAGCTATTATTATAATACATTTAGGAAAATTTATGGTACTTTTCCGTTTCGCCGGCGCAAATATCGCCAAGCGAAAATTGAGTCACCAATTGGCGACAACACAGTATACTCATAAAATTTTTTAAATAATTTTGCTTTACATAAAAATATTGAAATTTATTTCTTTAATTATTGTACTCGTGTTCACGCTATGCGTGGAATGATGTGTGCCAGAGCCTCAATTTATTTACTTATTACATTAGATTACAATTTATCAGGTGATGCATATTTCAAAATTTTATTATTTTTTTTTAAATATTTTTTATGTAAATTTGTTACGATTATTATTTTTTAAGATATATTTTTAAAGTCTGATTTTTTCTAGAGAGATTTTATGAAATTATTAAATTTGTATATATAGCAACATAACATAAAATTATGAAATGGAAAAAAAAAAGAGTCGAAATAAAGTCGTTGATAGTAAGAGGCTATCACATGTTTTGGGAAACGTAGCAGTAAAAGGTTACCAGAGGAGATATTCCCTCTAGCGCCGGTTGTATCATTTTTGGCGACTGTATCACCTGCGCCGGCGAAACGGAAAAGTACCAAATTTATTATTAGTTATGTATTTATTCAAATATAATTATTATAAGTTATGTATATTTGCAAAACAATTTTAAAATATATACAGCTCTCATATTTTTTTCATTTAAATTATGCATTTTTACTCTTAAATAAAAAAAGATTTATTTTGCAAGGATATTTTCAAGTATTTATTAAAACATATTATTCTGAAGGACAATGAAGTATTGACAAATAATCTGGTTGCTTAAAAACCATTCACAAGCTTTAAAATTGTAAATTTAAACTTACTTTATAAATTTAAAGCTTATGTAAAAGATAAATTTAATAATAACAAATAGTAAAGTGCAAAATTACAATGTCAATAGTAAAAACGTCTGAAAAAATTCATTCTTTGAGATACTCTTCGTAATTTTCTTTCTAGATTTCTTTGATCTCAACGAAGTTTAAGATTATAATTTAATGTAATTACATTGAGTGATGATAAGATGATATTTGTATTCCGGCAAATCTATTAGTTAAGGGCCCCATATAGGAAATTATATAAGACAAGTATTCAAAAACTTGATAAATGCTAATAATCAATATTTTTTTCATGATAGAGATAGAACATTTTATGTGGCAGACGGAGACAGCATAAAAAATGTGCATTTTGAAATATATCAGAAATAAACTAAATCGTTAGAACGTGCTTCAAAATGATAAATATTCTTAGTAAGACATGAAAGTGTTTTTAAAAAATTTAATTTCCTATTTCACACATAAAGCAATTTTTAGAATATATTATGTATTTACCTAAGAAAACGTTATTTTACTTTTAATTTCTCCATTAAATAAATCTTTAACTATGGAGAATAAGGAAAGTCATGTACATCAAATGAATGTTTAATGAATTTGGTGCTTAAAGGTGAATATTATGTACTTGTACACTTTTATACTAGTTTAAAAACATATGAATGCAAAATCATTGCAACAGAGTTATAATGATAAATTTACTGGATTTATATTAATGCCACGTTGAATTATTGCTTCAAAAAAATTGCACGAAATAAATCGTAAAAAACGATAAAAAAAACTCGCCATAAGAAAACCACTGAAAACAATCACATCGAAAATGATATCATGGATATATGTTTGAATATATTACACGTCAAACAAGCAAAGTATGTTTGATTTTATACTTTTAGATAAGATTTGAATTATGTTGACAAGATATTTATTATTTGTAAAACCAATTTCTTTTTGACAGTTTTCAGTTGAAGGATGACTGGCTGTGACCAATGAAGGATTTTTGTTTGAACAACTCTCGAAAGAGAAAAAAAAGCTTCCGAGAGACAAAAACAGAGAAATAAGCAATATGAAAAAACATTTAGTAGATAGAGGAGTCGGTCAAAAAAGATGTTTCTACTAGATTTATTTAAAACATCAAGTGTTACAGAAGTAAAAAGGAAATAACATGCACTCATTATAATTAAATTTTCTATAATAATACTGATATTTAATTACTAAATTTTAAAATTTATTCAAAATGACGGTATAATCAAAAGAGAACTCTTTAATCTTTAGATATACATTTGATTAACCTAATAGCTCTAAAAGAGAATTTTCAAAAAAAAATTGATGTTGACGTAAGCAAGGCATAAGACTTAATATTTAAAAGAGAGTTTTGGCAAATATTGCAATTCTTAGAACAAATTCAGTATCCCCATACACTTGGCGACGCGGCGAAATTTTTTGTAGCCAAGTCGCCAAACTAGGCGCGCGTTTATTAAAACGGGAAATTTCCGTAAGTTCGATCGAAAAATAAGCATTTCAGAAAATTTAAAAAGAGAAATAAATATAAATAACGGACTTACTTGATATGAAGTTAAGCTGACATGCCGATTGGTATATTTATTTCGACATTTTATTCGTTTGTCACCAGTGTCACATTTCAGTAAAAATAATTATCTAATTTTACAAAAAAAGTATGCAAAAATATTTTTCTAAATATATACACTTTATAAAATTTAAAAAAAGCATGCAAAAACTTATTTTTCAAACATAAACATTTTTTAAAATTTAAAAAAAACATGAATAAAATATTTTTTTAAATATATACACATTTTAAGTAAATAAAAATGAAACACGAATACAATAAAAAAATACATAAGGCCTTTAGATAACTATCATATTTCGGTGTGAAAAAAAAGCACGGTATTATCAGCACCGATTTTTTTTTTTTTTTTTTTTTTTTTTTTCAAAATGCACGAAAAATGCGATGATTAAGCGCTCGCCCTCGGATATTTTTACTACATTTACTGTTGAAGTTAGATGTTGTTTTAAACTTTCTTTCAATGCTTTCGAAACAAGTTCATGACGATATAACATGCAATGCTTTATTATAACTTCCGGAAATTCTCTTTTTATGTGTGAAAAAAAAAATCCTGAATTTTTGCTTAACATTGCTGGGGCTCCATCAGTGCATATTGAGCCAATCAATTTCATTGGTAATTGATATTTAATAAAAAAATCTTTGATGCGATTGAAAACATCCATTCCTCCCGCATTCACCTCCAGTGGCCTCAAAATAGAAATTCTTCTACCACCTCTTTTTCCTTCACATACCTGACAAATACCAAAAGTTGGCCACAATTATCAACATCAGTTCCCTCCTCCACTTGCATGCTTAATTTTAGTAGACTGATTTTTATGTCCTCAATTACTTGCATTAAAATATCTTCATTTTGTGATCTTGTATTCGCGATCGTAAATCATTCGATAATGGAATCTGTTGGATTTTTTTATGTGCTTCCGAATCTAATACTGTTTTAGCAATAATTGAAGCAAAAGGTTTAACTAACTCTTCAGCTATCGTGTGAGGTTTCTTTCTTTTTTTTTTTTGCACCTAAATATGCACTTGAATAAAGGTTTTGGAATTGCTGGCCGACACAATTTTATGATAGTTCCCCTGGTATCAAACAGAACCTTTTTTGACTTCAAGCTGTTCATGGTGAGTGCTTTTTCCAAACCATGCAGATTGTTGAGATGCTCTAATAACTTTAATGGTTTGAGATTGATGTTTGAAAATATTTTGGAACACAAGATGCATTGTGGTTGTTGCTTCCCATTTTTTCGATTGTGCAGATAAATCCGTTATACGCATACTTATCGTTCCATTGTCGTTTTCTTGACATAGTGGGGTTCACTATAATAAATTTAATTATTTAGAAGTAATTTAATATAATATATATAATGTTCTTATGCTTGTAATATCACTAAATCCTATTCGGCTTCAACCGACAGTTAAGAATGTATTAGTCTCAAGAGACAATGGACAAGTCAGAATACACAATACACATGTCACAGACCCAATAATTGAATCATTCTAACACAGGCGCAGTAGATGCAGATACAAATCTGTGAATCCATAGATTCCATTGGTATAGCACTTATTGAACTCAGCGCATGCGCAATCTGGGATAACGTCCTTCGCTTGTATCCTCACAAAGTTTTTTTTTCATTTTCTCCGTCACCTAGCTGCCTGTTCGCGTTCGCTTGTAGCGTTTCATGCCTTTTCATAGCGTAGTGTACACGCCTATCGGCACCGGCTCTTTCCTGTGTCTTTTGCCGATAAGTGAGCTAGGTGCAACCAATTTTTATGAGCTTCGATATTGGGGACACTATTGCAGATTTCAAACATTTTATTATAAGAAATTTAACAATTCTTGTAGTTAGGTAGGGGCTTCTCCCGCACCACCAAAAATACATTCCTGGACACCCAGGGTAACGGGCACCCCAGACCACTGATTTAAACTATCCATAAAGTGGATGATTTGTCTTGTCTCTTTCACTTTGCTTTTTCTTCTGTTTTATTGTCAACGTGATAATGACATGAATCAATGGAAAACAGCTTTTCAAAAACAATGCTTTGGTTCTTATATAAGAAATCATTCTTTTAACAAAATGAACTTCCACACTATTTTCAGACATTCGATGGTGAACTTCACCTTGTTTGCTGCCGCTCGAAGAATGCGTTTTGAAGGCAGGCAGCAAATTCATCAACAAGTCAGACTAACGACACCCTCTCATTGCGATATCGTAATTAATTATGTGTGACGTAGATTCTAACGCCATAGATACTATTAACCAATGAGAACTGTAATAAAGTGTATATATATATTTGCTATATATATATACACTTTATTAAATATAATAAATATATATATTGCAATAAATATTGCTAATAAAGTGTATATATATATTGCAACTATGTATATATATATTTGCTTCTTAAATGTCCGAATTTATTTGAATTAAGTTTTATTTCCATTATATTGCATTTTTAGTTTTACTGAACGTAACGTAACATATTTATTAATTCATATCATTAATATATTTATTATATAAAAGAAAAGTATGTAAACAAATATGTCCCTGACGAAAGAAATTGCTATAATTTCTTTCCCTTTTTATGCAAATTTTATATAGCTACATTAGTGGACTGAAACTAGGGTCTACTACTGCAGCTATATTAAATTTCTTTTCCTGCTCCCTCTCGTTTTTCGCGCTCTTGCCTTCGGTTCAACAGTTCGTGGGTTAGAATCCCACCTTGGGCATGGATGTTTGTAGTGGTTCGGAATCCACTCCCGGTCTAATTAGCCCTCGTGTGTAAAAAATGACCGTTGAGTGACAACTAAACAAACAAACAAACAAACCCTCTCGTTTTTCCTTTTTCGTGTGACGTGTTTACCCTGGCAGCAGTAAATAAATTCAGAGAAGGGGAGAAATTGAATTTTCAGAAAATGAAGCATATGTGATGCTGATAAATGGAGCTAAATTCTTATAGTTCATTCCTCCGATTTCAAACAAAACTAAGTCGCATACCGGTTGTAAATATAATTTTTTTTAAACAAAACATTTTCAAAACTTTATGCTTATTGGAGCTTTTTTCCTGCTTTTAAATAGGCAATAAGAAATCACAAATTTTCAGGGGTGAAATTCATTAAAAAATTGCTCATATTAGTTATCATTACTGGTCACTTTTAAACACAATAAATATCTAAAAGCAAGGAATCTCATCTAGAATTTATTCATTTCTATTATTGTTACATGTGGCCAATATGAAAATTTTATTTCAACATTTAGAGATTATTTTCATAAATTCGTGTTTTTTCGTATTCACGTTTCAGCACTAATGAAATAAGGGTGCGCAATCTTTAACAGATAAAGTTGATTTTGAAAATAATTTAATATAAGTTTAAACAGCTAATTATAGTCAAAATAAATATCAAAACGCTATATATATATATAATTTAAGATAAAGGGAATTTAATTTTATTAGCCTAGCATGATGTGTTATAAACATAATGTATCCTTTATTGCAACGTTTAAGAGCATGCCCTTGTCATTTCTTATGTTCTCTCCCCACAAAGAAAAAAAAACACATTTCTCGAGACATAATTGGCAGGGAATTACTCTCACGCCCCTAAATCCACCCTCCCTGAGCCCCCTTGCTGTTTGCTTTATAAATCGTACTAAGCACGTAGTACATGGCTTAGAATGATTCTTTTATGTGCCATAAAAGGAATATCAGTCTGTAGACCCAGACTAGCGCAAATAAGGTTAAGTAGCGAGATTTCATAAGCTAACTTGGAGCATAGAATTATAGGATTAAGTTGAGAGACTATTATAAATACAGTTTCACAATAGTTTCACGATAGTTATATGATTATAAATACAGTTTCACAATGGTAATTTATTGAGGAAATAATCTGTGATTTTTTATTTAAAAAAAAACTGCTACTTATTAGAACTCACTTGAGTTACTAGCTCCTTTTTTATAAAAAAATCAATTATCAATATAAGTTTCTGGAATCATTGCAAAAATTTACTTAAAATATTCATTAAATGTAATCCATATTAAGCTTTTTAATTCTTGATATAACGAAGAACAATAAACACATTTTTTTTGGCTACAGTATTACATGAACTGTGTATAATGCGGATTAAAACAGATCTAAAAGAAATAAAAGTGTAAAGTTTCTGAAAGCATAACGGTAAAAAAAAAATTCACTTAGCTATATGTTTGGAAAATTTAATAATAAATAAGAGATCTGTACGTGGGGCATACGTTTGTGTTTTTTAAACTATTGATTCGCGGAGTAAAATAATGCTAGCTTTTAAGATTAACTTTGACATGTGGAATACATGCCCGTATTTTGCTGAGCTGGTAGCTGAATGCTTAGCTTTCTGTTTCAACCATTCATGGATTCGATTCCTACAAAGGATGTCAAATATTCGTAAGGGCTCAGGATTTAGTAGGTTGTTGTTGTTGTTGCTTATGACACTTGGACAAGCCAAGCTCGCTATGCCTTTGGCAGCAAATTAAGTCAATAGAGAGCGTCTTTCGTTTGGATCAGAGCACCACGAAGGTGAAAGTACGACTTTGCTCTTTTTGAGGTGCCTCGTCATTTTGAACCACGGTCAGGTGACGAGGCCCCACCTGAGCTGGCACCCTCCTCTCCACATCCACGCCACACCAGCGGAAGGACTTTGGACGTCACAGATTAACGTGGACACGTCCACAACCCACGGAGCTCCAGCAACCCAGTGAAGGAGAGTACACCGTGGTCACCCTCCCAACCACTGCCCGCGGCAAATGAGGCTTCACTTTGCTGAGCTTACGGGAAGTGGCGTGAAGCTACTGAGCCAGTCACGACTGAATTAAATTTCATGCACAAAAAGCACACAAACGCTCAGTAAAAAACAAAAGCTGAAACAAAGCCAATTCTTCCTGATCCCTCCATTCGAATTTCTATTTCATCACAATTAGATATTTAACTGCTGTTTAGTTCCTTGGTTATTTTTTTCTTACGGTGGGGCTATGCTCACAAATATTTATACTAGATATGTAGTACAAAATTCACGACGTTGAACAGTCACAATGGATTTTATTATTAATTTTGGTACGTTAAGGGGAAAAGAGCTTAACGTCAACTTATAGTCGTGTAATCGTTCTTCAGAGCGAAGGGTCTCGGGTTCAACCATAGTCACTGTTGAACAGCAGAACATGAATATTGCACTTCTCTTTGCATGTCTGTTGGGGTTGAACGCTTGGGAGTTTCCCGGGTTCGTTTCCTTAAAAAGCACAAATATTATGGACCCACTATCTAAAGAAATTCTTCCTGGAAGCCAATTATATGGGGGAAGTAAAAACACTTTACATCAGTCTTAAACGGTTTGGCAGGCCACAACTCTGCGTCACAGAAAAAGAAATCCGGAAAACCCCCAAGCACGCTCAGCAAGCAAATTATTTTCAAGCTGTCAGCCCAGATGCATGTAAGCTGTTCATGTATTCTCCCACACTACACATAAATATCAGTCACAATCTGCGAAATGCCTCACGGTTATTTGAGTGGTGGACGCCAAAATGTTTTAACCCTATTTTAAGCCAACATTAATCCGTCCACTCTGTACTATCATTTGTGAAAGCTACATCACATCGCCTTGTGATAAGACAGCTATCTATAGAGTAAAAATTGCCGAGTTTGATATCCCTGTTTTGAAGAAATGGAGACCTCGGTTACAATCTGCATTCAAATCTGTTAAGGTGTTAATTGTGTGCGAGTTTTCCGTGTTTCACCCCTTGTAAAATTTGAATACAGCCCATTATCGATGAAAGACGTTTCGATAATTTAAATTTTTGCGGTAAATATATGGAAATACCTTACAATATTCTTAAATTGTTTAACTGTTCATAACGTGGGGTGTCGCACGTACAATTCTTTTTCATAAAACAGGTTTTTAGTATTTTATTTATCTTAGCAGGATTCATCCCTTATTATGCAGCTTATTTTGAAAACATTTCTTTTTTTAATGTTTATCTTTACACTGTTTACTTTATAATGCAATTTGCCAACCGATGGCTAAGTGGTTAGAGCTCCTGACTCCTGTGTTGTGGGTCCTGAGTTCGAATCCCGGTTTGGGCATGGATGTTTCTTTCTTTCTCTGTTCTCTCTGTGTTTCTCTATCCTTTATTCCGTGATGATGTTTGAATGTGGCCCACTCTATAAACGGGTTTGTGGTGGTATGACGCGGGTAACGCAACTCGCCTCCGTGACTTGGTTCACAGGTGGCCACTGGGTAACGACAAATGAGTAGCAGTTTTTGCCCTTGTTGTGACATAGGGTTCAACTCTCAAGTGCCCGCCGTTGGAAAAAAAACTTTTATGATCAAATAATTGTTATTCTCTTGGATAACATCACATACTTAAACTGACTGGTACTGTTATTTAAAAAAATATCTAATTAATCTACGATATAATGTATTTCAAACTCAAACATATAATGAAGTAATTTATTTTAACATTTACACCTAAAAATTCTAAATAAAAAGAGAAATTTATTCTGAATAAAAATGCATATTTGGTAGCTCAAATACACAACACATTTGTGCGGAGGAGCCACCTGTTTTTCATGTTTTTAAACATAGAGAATCAGTAAGTCCGCATGCAGCATTCCTTTCATTATATAATTCTGACTTTTTAGAAGTAATCTTCCGATATTTCCTCAAAATCTCTTACACTACCTGGTTTATAAATATTGTATTCATTTATTCTTACATTCAATACATTTATCCAGTCTGAGGTTGTTCCTTAAGGCAGTATTTTAGATGTCACAATTTTTTAATGTATTCATTACTAAATTCTTTCCTCAGATATTAATTTCGTTTATGGTACATTGTGTGGTGAATACTTGAAAATATCTTCTAATGGTCCAATTATGCTCAAATATAAGTCTAATTTAAACACAGCTACAAATATGTTCATAAACATCCTACATCGTGTGCAGGAAATCACACTACTCTATCTCCTTGTAAGAGAAACTGTGTCCATTCTTGCAGAATGACCAACCTCAGGATCTATAATTCATGGGTGTCTAAACTATGACCGCTTGAGGGCTGAATTGCAGGGAAAAAAATTTGCTTGACCACACATACAGTATTTCTTAAACCAATTGAAATAAATTTGTTTATTATTTAAAAAAAAATAATTAAATTAGATATAAATACATGTTTATTTTAAAATTGTAAAACTTTCGTTTCATTAAGTTTGGGTTTCCTGAAGATGAAAAATAATTCAAACTTTTAAGATGGATGAATTTGCTTTTGTTGAGCAAGAGCAAATGGATATCTGTTTCAATAGATAAGAGTACAATTCTTAGTGCAATTGAGAGATGTTTGTGAGTTATCTTTGTCCTGTTTTTGTTTTTTGTGTGCTTCATTCTTGAAAATAATTGTTCACAAATAGAGGTATTACTAAATACTGAAGAACTTTATCTTCTTCTTCTTCTTACTAATCCTTCTGAGCTTAAATCAGATCAGATCCATGAGGTCATCCGCTTTTAATTTAAACACATCCAAACCGGTCTCCTTTAGGAGATCCTCACGAAGTAGACCGCCGCAGTCTAAAAGATGTTTGAAACTGGCCTCTTGAATGTGGTATTTTGTACAAACTCGGAAGCTCTTGAAGCCATTGGAAAACCCAAGAGTTTTTAAATGTCCGGTGCACAGTCCAGCCAAAGCTGTTTGGTCTCTCCCATCATCGACGAAACTCAATCCATGTTCCAGGATCCTTACTTATATACCATGGGTGTTTTGGTGGATGCCTCTAAGAAAAAGTATTGGATGGTGCTTTGACTGTCCAAAAGTATGCAGATCTCGCCCAATGAATGTCGTCTAGAAACGAAGTCTAGAGCCATGTCAATGGCAATCAGTTCAGAGTCTAAAACTGAGCAATTATCTGAATCCCTGCGCTTAAGAATTACTTCCCTACCTAATCTGACAACAGCCCCACTCCCAGTGCAACCATCCTTCTTACTGCCGTCTGTATAAATCTGGGCTGCCTCAGCATGAATACGGTCAAGTATTTCAAGAGATGCCCCTCTTAAGTATTCTGGATGATGGGAAGATTTATTGGCATGAGTGAGTAATTCAGCAAGGAAATATACTCCCGACAAAGAAACTATGGGAGACGCAACAGGCCTTAGTGAATTAAATTCAACAGATTAAGTTTTTCGGTTTGGCCAAGGAGGCTATTTCTATTAGTCTTTGTTATTTTGCCATCCACAAACAAAACTTGCGGTACGGTTTTGATTTGCATTGTGCAAGAGCTTCCTGAAGTATTTTGTAAAATTTGGGATTCATCTAAGCCGCAGAGGCTTCACATCAGCCTCATAAAGTAATAGTAGGCGTACTTTTACAGAGACATTTATGAAATGTGATTGGTAAAGTTAGGATACTGATCGTGGAATTGGGGTAATCTTTATAAAACTGCATAAAGAAACATTTCCCCATTTTTCTTTCAGTTTAATGTAACTTTTCAGTTCAATGCATAACATTTGGAGATTTGAATGTAATTTATTTTTTTCCAGAGAAAATGTGTTAAAATACTCTTCAGTTTTCGAAGATTTTGAAGTCTGCTTTCCAATTCCTGAATTAAATAAAAAAAATTACTCCACAATATTTCCCTTATTTTGTGCAACTCAATATCATATCCAGCTAAAGTACTGAAATGTGTTAAATCTTTTACTTTTATTTTATTGTGCCAAAATGTAACCTTTTTAAAAGATATTGCTTGGAATACAATGTAAATAAATTACTTTTTTCCTTGAAGACTCAAATTTAAATTATTCAAATATTCTGTTACGTTTTCAAAGAAAGCTAAACCTAAAACATAATCTCCATTTTCAAATTAAGTCACAGTTTCAATTTTGTTTCTATAAATATTTTTATTTCCGTTATTAAATCGTAAAATCTATGGGGCAGTTCCCCTTACTTCCCCTTTTGTATAATAAATAACAACTGCAAATCCAGTGCCAATTACTTTAAGGAAATTTTTAAACTTTCTATCTATCTATAAGTCCTTTTGCCCTTATGAAGTTAATGGTTTTGTAACAACCCTTAAGACAACTTTCATTTTTAAAAATCTTTCGCATAAATTACCTTGACGTACAACACAATGATATGATAAATATCAAGATAAATATAAAGTCTCAAGTTATCAAAATTCATAGATTCATCAAGTCAAGATAAATTACCAAGATGTATAATGCAAAGATGTGTTATCAAGTTAAAAATAAACCCTCAATTCATCAAAATTCATAGATTACACCAAATCAAGATAAATTACCCCAATGTATAAGGCAAATATATGCCATCAAGATAAAAATAAACTCCCAAGTCTTCAAAATTCATAGATTCATCAAGTCAAGATAAACTACCCCGATGTATAATGCAAATATATGCCATCAAGATAAAAATAGTCTCTCAAGTCATCAGAATTCATAGATTCATCAAGTCAAGATAAATTACCCCGATGTATAATGCAAAGGTATGCAATCAAGATATAAAAATAAACTCACAAGCCATCAAATCACCAAAAATCTGAATCGAGGATATGCTCTGACACATTCCACACATCACCTGCCCAGATTATATAGATAATATATTACCGAAGAAAAACATAATCTATTTACCTGAAATGTGTGAATTCAACAGTCTTTCAATAACTATCCTAAAATTATATCTCACCTTAATCATCCTTTACATTCGACAATACTTATACCTTCACTTAAGAGATTGCATAATGCTCATACATATAGTATTCCACCTTTTCTCAGCCGACGGGAGCCATTTGTTATTCTGCGACTTACGTCATACTCATTTTATTTTACAACTGACTTCTTGATGCATGATCTACAATTAAACATAATTAATCCGTTTTTTGTGCCCAGTATAGAAAATATGTCATATATAGGAGATATCTAATATTTTCCATGAGCTTTTATGTTAGACCACTGTCAGTTTTCCTCTTAATCGCCGTTGTGCATAAGCGAATCAAAAGTTGTAAAACGTGTTGGGTGTAGTATACTTTTAACTTTATCACTTACACCTTGCTTCAAAAACCCAATTAACCTGAAAGTATATTAGTATACATATACCAACACAAATTGCTTGCTTAGTTGTAGCAGACAGCTGGAATTTTCAAAAAAGTTTTTCTTCCACTAAGACTATCTTCAATATAAATTTTTAACTTAACGTGAAATTTTTATTACTATACCTTGACGTAGGTGAATATGTGTTGTAAGGGTACATGAAATAAAGATGTACTCAAAAATTTTTTATGTGTGTACCTAAGTTTTTTTTCCAATTACATTTATAGAAAAATTAAAACATTAAGCAAATTCGAACATTATGCTAATTCGAAATTCTTTATATGCAATGTGTGAAATATCTAAAATTGTATTATTTGAGGTGATTAAACCTAATATGCAATTGTTTTATAAAGAGCTTTAAATATTATTGGAGTACTATAGTTTCATAAGCATTAAATAAAGTGGGTTGATTAAATGACAACAATAGCATCGATTACTTTAAGTTAATAACACTATAATTATAGTCCAAGGTTATTATTATAGTATTAAAAAATTAATCAATAAGTAATTTTAATTAAATAAACGTTATATATTATTTAAACGTTTATTTAATTATATATATTATATAAAAAATTAGATATTTGATTTAAATTTATTGTTCAGTAAACAGCGTATTTAAATGTCTTAAAAACATTTTTCTAAAACTCAAAGAATTCCTCTGGGTGCAATCCTTTCCAATTTTTTCTTTTGAAAAACATATTTACAGAAAAAGGAAACGTACAAATTACGTAGGTAATTTAAGAATTTGTCTGTATAAATTACGTTTTTTAAGGTATAACTTGCTTTATGTTGAATTCTTATTTCATTAGATAGTTAAAATAGAAAAAGAAAAGCTTTTTACTTAAAAATAGAAAAGCTTTTAACTTAAAAATAGTTAAAATAGAAAAAGAAATAACTTTTAAAGATAAGATAAAAAAACACGACTCTTTGGTGTACTGACAACAGATATTGAACAATTACTGATCTCAAGGCAGTATTTCAGGAAAAAGTATTTGTAACAAGAACAAGTATTTGTCGTAACTGAGAGTGAGAAATATAAAGTGAAGCTTTAAAAATACTTTCTGAAAAGAATCTTCGATTAGGTGACCAGATATTCACAATGAATTGAGCAAGTAACTGAAAGACGTGAATTTTTTTTTCATTTTTATTCAAAAATGTTTTTTTGACTATTGAGATGAACTTATACTTATTTTCTCTTGGAATGTTCTTTTCTTCTTATTTATTCATCTTAAAGTACTTTTTTAAAATGTTTATGCATAGATATTTATCGTATAGATAGAGATGTAACGGGACTCGTGCTTTATTTTTTAGTTTATACGTGCTCGTTAAATCTGTGGAATCGAAAGTCCTGTGGTCGGTAGTTGAACAGTTACCATAAGTGCAATGGTCTGGAGAAGTTTACTCCCCCTTCAGATCAATGTCAAAATTGATGAAGTACATCCTCTGGTGATGCCATCTATCGGAGGATTTGAAGAGCAAAAGTCGTACTTTTACCTTCACGGTGCTCTGATTAAATGAAAGACGCTCCCAGTTGACTTAAATGCACATATCCAAGGCATAGCAAGCATGGCTTGTCCAAGTGTCATTAGTAACAACAACAACAACTTATGGAGTTTAACCCTTTTATCATCTATAGAGTAATCATCACATGTATCATGTGCGTCTCTCTACAAAAAAATGGTTTCTACAGTGATGGCGCTTCAAAGCTTATACCATCTTAATATGATCTGCATCAAAGTTATTCAAGAGAATAAATTTATAAGCATTTAATTGTATAAAAATAGAAGAACACATTTTAAATAAAAATAGTAGGAATCATTAAATAGTAAAGAAAGATAGAGGAAAAGAAGATAATTAAAACGAATAAGCTAATAGCAATATATAAAATAAACAATTTTGAAAATGCAACAAAAAATACAAGTCATTAAAGTTTTAAATAAAATTTGATATAATTAATGAGTTTTACCGATCGTATTCCTTCAGGGTGAGATATTCTGCATCTGTAGAAAAATCAAGCTCTTTTTCACGTTGTTTTTCTTGTCTTTCTTAATCAGTCCCTTTAGCGCATAGGTTTCCAAAGTGGTCCAGGTAGACCCCCAGGGGCCCATAGGAGACCACACGGGGGTACAAGTAGACGTGAAAAGAAAACAGGCGTTCACAGGTTGTAAGTAGTGTTCCACGAAAAAGTTGCTGGTTTTTATAATTAAGAACAAAAAATTTTGGCTTGATTTACCTATCAACGTAGGCAGGTAGCATCATTCACTAGGTAGATACTCAAAAATATTCGAGACTCAGTTCAAACACAGAATTGAATACAATAATAGATAATAGTACAAATATTAGTCGGCGCGAATTCTTCCAGTTTCCGCACTTGTCACCGATAGAATGTCCTGATGAGGATATTCAGATTTACGCTCAGCATTTAAATAACCTGCATGAAAGCTTCAAAAACAGATTTGAAGATATTCTGACGATGGAAATGCAACCATGGGTCATAATCCAATTTGATGAAACGAAAGAGGCAAATGTGGTATTACAAGAGGAGCTACTTGAGCTCAGCACCAATGAGGAACTGAAGGTGAAATTTAAAAATGGCTATCAAACATTTTGGCTGCAGGCAGAAATCGCCGAAAAATATCTTAGGCTGTGGAAATCTGCGAGAAAATTTTTGATAACGTTTTTCCTTCGTCATATCTTATCGAAAGAAGTTTTAGTGCCGTTACCAACCTGTTAACAAAAAAAAGCAGATTTAACATCACAGAACTGGGAGATTTGGGATTACTTCTTGCAAAGCTGAAGCCAAATATGGATAATTTGCTGTCAATTTATCAAGTACATCCTTCTCCTTAAAAGTATAACTATTTTTTATTGTTGATTTACATTTCAGAATTTATTGTTGATTTTTTGTCAATTGTTGATTGTTTGTAATAATAAATGTTCATAATTTTGTAAAACCACAAGTATTATTTTAATAAATAGGACACATGAAAATCTGCTACTTTTTTTCTTCATAACACCCCCAATTTAAGGTGTTATTTTTTAGGAGTTTTGGGAATACAGTAGGAGTGTAACAGCAGGGGGTCTACTGAAAATAGTAAAACTTTGAAAGTGGTCCGCTTGAATAAAAGTTTGGGAACCCATGCTTTAGTGGAATTAAGCTTTAGTATAGAAATCATTTCGCTCTTTCAATATGCATGGTAGATGCAGATTTCAATGAAGCCTGCGCTACTTTGTGAAGATTGTCTTTTTATTTGAAAAGATCTTGTTAAAAACATTCATATATATAATGTAGTAAAGTTCCTGGTTGTCTATATGCACAGTTTATGTTTGGCTACCTCTTTATTCTATGAAAACATACAGGGAATGATCCATGACTTGTCAGTAAGTAATTGACAAATGGATTTGTAGGTAAATACTCTGCAGTACCGGTTTAAAAAATATCATAGGTCCCTCTGTAAGTAGTTTGATTGACCCATGAATATTGTTAAAATATTTAAAAGCCTCTAATTAATGGTCTCTTTGAGGTGTAATGAAGGCAGTTTTAAATATATTATTGGTATGGCATTATCTACAAGTACTTCTTTTGTTTTGTCAGCAGCAAGTTCATTCCCTATTGTGTCTAAGTAAGTTTTGGTCCAGGAAAGTTGAAGATTACTTTTATGATTGTGTACATACATAAGATATTGGTTGTTATCTGTAACTGGCGATTTATGCTGTGAATTAAGTAATGAAAATAATATTGTAGAGCTGTTAGTCCAAACTGTAACATCAATAAATTCACGGTTCCTTAGATATACTGGTCGGCATGGTTACTGCTTAACGGATTCATTGTTTCCAATTAATAAACAGTATTATGTTCAGATAATATGAATTCGCTAGAACGGATCTCAACTCCTTTTCCGAATACTGCAATTGAGGCATCAGTTCTTTCATGTTTGGATTCATCTGTGCAGATATTAATGTCGGTAGACCCATTTTTTGTTGAGAAATGTAATTTAATATTATAAACTTTTATTTTTAGAATGTGAAGTAAATATAATAATATTTTAAATATTTTACTCTAAGTTGAAGTAGCATCTTTCATGTTGTTCTTATTGAACAACACATTACTGCCTATTATATTGTCTATATGTAGTTGTGGATAATACTAATCTTAGCTTCTGCCATCCTAGGTAATGGTGGTGCAACGGCTGGAACTTGAAAAGCTGATGTTGATGTAGTCTTACAGCATCTAGTGATAAGTAAAAGAAGTAAAAAAATAGACTCTAATTATTTCCTTTTTCTAAATATAAGTGGATGCCACGCTGAGCAGTTTTATGAGACAATTTTTTTCAACTTTGGTTTTGTATATTATTTTGCTGATTTTGTCTTTTAAATCACATTTTTTCCCGACCATTGAACTTAGTATTTGGACAATTCGTATAGTTTTAGCTTTTTCGTTTCTGATATGAGATAAGAACGACATAAGGGCATCTTGTTGTAAACAGTTCTTCCCAAGTATTTCAGTGCTTTAACTTGTTTTAAGCTTATGCCATCAAAAGAGAATTTGATATTAAACTTTAAAGATTTTGTTTGCCTTTCTCTCAATTATTGCACTTGATTTTTGTGCGGAAAGCTTCAGCTTTTTTTAAAATAATGACAAATTGGCGTAGGGATTCATTGCAAATTTCTTTTCAATATTCTACTCTTGTCTTAAAATTGGATATGATAAGAATATATCTGGTATCTATAAAATATAGGACAATATATATATATATATATATATATATATATATGTATATATATATATATATATATATATATATATATATATATATATATATATATATATATATATATATATATATATATATATATATATATATATATATATATATATATATATATATATATATATTAATTAGTTCATATAACAAAGTGGAGAAATTTAAATTGATAAGGCTTGTTGTTAGATAGACTTAAAAGTTTTTATAAACATATAGGTGTATTGTGCGATTTCTCGTATTCTTTTTAAATTGTAGTTTTGATGAATGGTATCATAGATGCAGCATCTTTTTAAATTTATCTGGCTGATAAATGAACTTGATAAATATGACATATTAGTTACGTTTCTGAAATTTTAATTAATGAACCTGGCATTATGCTTAAGTTACATATATCTCGTCTAGCTTGGCATGGTTTTTTTCAGAGTCACGGAAATAATGAAAGATAAATGTTTGGTTCAGAAAGATTATTCAAGGTTTTCCAAATGTATGCTGCAGAAGTTTTCCCACTTGTCTTATGTGTATCCTATTATTAAAAATGGAATTCTGGTACTTACGCTATCTTCAAAACTTGACATTTCCACTAATTCAAAGTTTTACAGTCTTTTTTTCGTATGAATTCATCAAACTTTCTCAAGCATGTGTTGGAGATTTTATTAAATCCTCTACCATATAATTTCAAATTCGTATTTTCTGTCTTTTTCATCACATTCATAGTTTACAAGTATATAAATATATATAATATCAGAGAAATTTCTCAATATTCTCCAAATATATACATTTTTTATTTTTCGAACTTGCTTTAAGCTTTCTTCAAATTGATATATTCCCGCATTTTCAAATCTTTGTTTCCAACATTTGCAAAATCTGTAAATATTCTTCAAAACAGCTGCTAAAAATATATTAATATGTGTAGTAAAAACTATGTCGGACGGTCTTCTTTAGGTTTCTAAGTGCACAGAATTATAATTTCCTATTAAATTCATATTTGGTGATAAAATGTTCTCAAATTTGCAAAGTATGTGCTAGAGAATATTGAAAAATTTTACTTTATATTTCTAAATACCACAAAAAATTATAGTTTCTAAAATTTTTACTATTTTTAAATTTTGCCATTTTTGGCATCTTTAAAAGTTATTTTAGAAGTATACTTTGGAATCTCTTTAATATATACGATGGAGAAATTTCTTAAAGCAGCAGACATATATTTCTAAATAAATTCAAATTAGCAATTTTCAGCGTTGTTTTTTTTTCCTTACTTTCAACGCTTGTTATTTTTCCACATGCAGACTTAAATATGTCATCTGTGTTTCGCGGCTGGTTCACACAATGCATGATGAATGATCTATCGAACCATCGAGTTCATATTTCATAAGTCACTAAATTGGTTACATCCAGCTTGTTCAAAAACAGCTTAAACGTGGTTTCCACCACGTTTAAATCTGGCCATTTTCAAAACTTTCAGTACCATTTTTAGTGCTATTTCTAAAAGAAATCCAAATGTGCGCGAGTATTGGAGAAATTATCAAACCGTATATTTTTTAGATTAATAAATATTAAAAAATGCGCGAATATTAATACTTTTACAATTTAAAAATGTTATCTGTTTATTCTTTTAGACTTCAATATTTCTCTTTCTGATAAATTCTTAAATGTTTAACGAATATTTCAGCGAAATGTTTCCATAACAGTCTTTTTATACTTAAATATCACCCAGTTGCATTTTGGTATTTTCAATTCCCTTCGTCCCATCAAATTTTCAAATTTTTCTTATAAGCTTTAATGATAATTTTCAGAATGATTCATAAAAAATTCCAGGAAAATGTGAAGAAGTGTGTATAATTTATGCTTTGAGATTAAAAAAAATAATCGATTTTTATTTTTAAAGCCTTTAACCCCTTAACCGGCTATCCCGAGTACACTCGGGCAAACATTTCTGTGCGTTCTCCGGCTATCCCGAGCCCCTTGGTAGGGGCAACGGGCTTCACTGCAGTACTTTAAATTCAACCCCCAAATTGATGGATTGCCGTGAAATCGTGGCTTGGGAACTTACTTACTGAACGGTCATGGTTGATTTAACTAATGTGAGCGGGAATCGGAAGTATTTCAAGAAAGCAACAGTTTTACTTTTCTATATTTATTCACATTTAGATTTTCATAGTTGAATACTCTCTAATTTTTGCGATTTATAAAAAGTATATATAATACTAATTTTCATTACATTTTTATCAAGTTTTTAAATAACATTATTTAGCTTCTTTGTATAATACACACATATCATATATATATATATATATATATATATATATATATATATATATATATATATATATATATATATATATATATTGTTTATAATTTAATTGGAAACTGGACATAATGAGATTATATTAATATGTGACTTAGTGACAAGGTTAAAATTATGAGGAATCTATATAATTTAAATATTCAAAAATTTGAAATTTTAAAAAGTTAAAAATTTTCTTAAAATTAGAATGGATAAAATAAGTAATAAATTGAATATTATTTTTTTAAACATTTGAATGAATTTAGTATTTTAAACAATTTTGTAATGATTTTTGTACGTATTTAATCCTTTGTTAATCTCTCAGAATTTAACTAATTTCCCAGTGAACCTAATTTTAATTTATAAATTAAATAATTTGTTTCTAGAGTTATCATTTTAAATGCTTATATATTTTTATTAATGATTAACAAAAAATCGGAAATCTTAGTTATACAAAATATGTGTTCATATAAATAAAATATTAAAGCTTAAATCATTTTTTGTAGAATGTAAGAAAAAAAATAATAATATTATAAAACGAACTAAATTCTCTCACACTTGATTTTAAAATGTAAAACTTTAAATTTTAAAATATTAAATTAAATTTTAACGTTTAACTGTATTTAAATTTTTAATAATGAAATTATTTCCATAGAAAACTAATATTTATGGCATTATTTCATCAGATACATATACATTTATAATAAAATGTAAATTATGCTTAAATGTTAGTATGATGCATACCCTTACTGAAGACACTTCCAAATATTTTATTTTATACATGTGACATGAAAATATTTGCAAATAAATGTTATAATTATGCTTTGAAGGTTTATTACTTATTATATTTATTTATAAAAACAATTAAAAATATGAAAATAAATCGAGGGATATAAAACTCAGTCAAAGCATAAATCTTAACATCATGAAATTTTTAATTCTATTTCGTAACATCGCGTTGATAAGCTTTGTTTGGAATCAAGTATTCAGATTTAAAAAATACGGTCTTAAAATGATATTAATTTTCTAAAATTTACAGAATTTTCACCACTTAGGCTAACAGTATTCTTCTGTGAATTGAAGAATAATTTGCAAACAATCAATCAAAATATAAAATTATTTAGACTCCATATTTTAGAATATAAAAATGATTTTTCAAATTTAGATAATATGTAATTTAGACAATTAAAATTATTCAAAGCAAAATTCAAAAATGCACCACAAAAAATAATATTTATTAATTCATTAATCTAAAAAATCATGACAAATTATATACTATTGAAATTTTTTTTAAATATATAAGCTTAGGAAGTGTATAAGGCTTTACAGAAATTTATGGTACTGGAAGGAATATAAAAAAGGTATATATATATATATATATATATATATATATATATATATATATATATATATATATATATATATAGCAAAATGTCATTTTAAAATTATTATAATAAGATATTCATTGAGTTAGCTATTATATATATATTTTTTTATTTAAGAATTTTAAATATAAAAACTGCGTAGAAGTAAATTAAATTTATTGATAATAATTTTCAAAATAATAAAATAAAATTTATATTTATTGTAATTAAAAAATTATAATAGAGACTTGAAGAAATTTTCAAGCAGAACATTCATAAAGAAAACTACTAGCACACGTGGGTTTCTTCAGCTGACAACGATTGATGGTCTTTCCCCACTGTAAGTGATTAGAATGTGATTATTGTGAGGTGGTCCAGGGTAAAACGGAAATACGCCTCATCAAGAGTTAGAGGCTTTTGTATTCTTGACAAGTTCTAAAGGGGGAAAAACTTGCATTGCAGTGAAAGCCAAAACTATGTTGCCACCGCGAAGCAAAAATGAAGCACTTTCTTCACTGAACCCCAGACGGTTAAGGGGTTAACGCTTACCAAATTCAAATTACCCTATTAAAACAAATTTCTAAATCAAATTATTTCAAAACTAGCGACAAAATATTAAAAACGGGATAATTTTCACTATTATTATGTATTCTTAAATATGAATTGGAAAAATCTCGAAACATCTTCAGTTAGTACTTAAATAGTTTTCAGTACTTACAAAACTTATTTTTGGAGATGTTCTTTAAAATTGCTAAAATATATAACTTTAGGTATATATAATTATACATAATTAGCTATATATAATTTAGCTATATATTAATAATAATTTATAACTTAAGATTGCTAAAAAATATTTTAACACCATGCTTTGGTGTCAAAACCCGCGATACCGGCAACCTGACTACCTAAGGCTGAGGCGCTGTAATTCATTTTAATATCTCCACCCTTCCGGGAAAGAAAAAAAAACTTTCGTATATAGTTGTCCATGCTTTCAGCACTTATCACGACAAAAGGTATGTAGAGAGTAAAAACATAATATTTATTTTCAGTCTCTCAAATGTTTCTGGAATTGATCGCGCGATCCTCCGCTCTGAAGAGTGTCGACCTATTAGAATGAACCTCCGCATTAATATGTATTTGAAATATTAGTTGATCCGTCTAATTTATAATGTCAAATATTATAAAATTAGCATCTTTTACCTTTCTCTCCACCAGTAAAAAGGCCGAGCTGGCAGCCGAATGGATAGCGCTCTTGCCTTCGGTTCAACAGTTCGTGGGTTCGAATCCCACCTTGGGTATGGATATTTGTAGTGGTTCGGAATCCACTTTATAACGTAGGACCTGATCTAATTATTCCTTGTGTGCAAAAAATGACCATTTAGCGCGATAAACAAACAAACAAACCACCAGTAAAGCTTGCATTAGATTAAATATTACTAGGTTTAGTTTTCCTTGTTTATAAGATCTTACGAAAAATCAAGCATAACTCCAAAGATACTTCAGGAATTTTTAATAAATTCATTTACTCTCTTATAAATGATGAAATAAACACAATAGTTAAGATTACCGTATTTTTTTAAAATATAAATTATGCATTTGTAATGTTAAATTCAATTCAAGCTGTATTTCTTGAATTACATATTTATTTTAAATATTTAAATTAAGAGTTTTGCATTTTCTAAATAAATATTATTTTTCGTATTGAATATAATGTAGAAATATATGAAGAAGGAAATATATAAAAGTTTCTACATTTTTTTTATTGTAAAGATTTGAGTAGAAATAAATTTTTCGGTACTTGCATTCCATATGAAATAAATATAAATTTAATAGCTAATATTTAATTTGTTGATCAATAAAATGGATTATGTATAAAATATTGTGACTAGTTTGATATTTTTCAAATATTTATTACAATGATGTTTAATACTCTTTATTAAATAAGAAGAGTACGTTATTTTTAGTTGTACTTGCATTCCACATATGAAATAAATATAAATTTAATAAATAATATTTAATTTGTTAATCAATAAAATGGATTATATGAAAAATATTGTGACTAGTTTAATATTTTTCAAATATTTATTACAATAATGTTTAATACTCTTTATTAAATAAGAAGAGTACGTTATTTTTAGTCTATTGATATTTTAAATAAAATTACTGAAATTATATAATGATTATTTATTTAATATTTAAGCATACATTTTAATAATATTTATTTCTATTTAAAATGCTTATCAAGCTCTCTTTTTGAGAATTTGAAAGTGTAAGCAAAAATAGTAAAGTAATTACCCTCAATATTTCTAAAA
Source organism: Latrodectus hesperus (assembly GCA_037975125.1). Lineage (NCBI taxonomy): Eukaryota > Metazoa > Arthropoda > Arachnida > Araneae > Theridiidae > Latrodectus > Latrodectus hesperus. The sequence goes on from CM075860.1 coordinate 23,256,164, forward strand.
AAATATCACAAATCCGAGGGCAAAATAACTATAAAGGAAACTGAGTTATTTGTCATCTTATCTGAAGATAAATTCATTTCGGAAACGTTCATGCTTCCTTTTCCAAAGCTTATTATTTTAAGATTTATTGCGTTCGAGATTATGAGATTTAGGAAAGGCATATTTTGTAAGCCACAGTTTCTCAAAGTTTATCTATAAACAATACTTGGAAAAATGGTTTTATACGGTATTCATAAGCGAACAAAGGGAGAAAATCACACATAAAAGGAAAAATAAAACTTTTTGTTATAAAAATTACCGTCGAGGGGAATACTTCCTTATTCAGTTAAATCTAAATTTGACTGAGTTGGCAAATGTTCTTAGTATGGTTATAACTTAAAAATAATTTTAAGAAAAAATATAGAAAGTGTGTGTCTTAAAATATATAAGGACGCTTATAAACTTGCTATAGAATGTTTCAATACTATCTTTGCAAAGGTGGTGTTTATAAGCAGGCGTGGTGTTTATAAATAGACATATTTTGTGGTTGTATAATAAAGTTAAGCTTAAATGGATATCATTATTTGTTAGATGAACTTCAAACAGTGTCTCTCTTTTTTCAATAAAAGTGAGACATAAAGAATATGAAGACGGTAGTCAATTCGCAACTGAAACAGAAAGCATGGCGCCATACACAAAGATCCCTGCGTGCTAAATTTTGACTTTTAATTTATCAACATTTGATCTTTTTCTCCTGTAAAATAAGTGCTTTACGAATCTCTAAAGGAAAAAGTCAAGAGGTATCATATCAGCCGTGGAAATGTGGACCAAATTGCCTTCCAGGAAATCGTTATTTAAATAATTATGAAATATGATATCCCAATGATTATGCTCATCCTCTTCAATTTACGCCGACCTGGCAGCCGAATGGTTAGCGCTCTTGCCTTCGGTTCAACAGTTCGTGGGTTCGAGTCCCACTGTGGGCATGGATGTTTGTATGGGTTCGGAATCCACTTTAAACCGTAGGTCCCGGTCTAATTAGCCCTCGTGTGCAAAAAAATGACCGTTGAGCGACAAACAAACCAAACCAAACCTCTTCGATTTACCATCAAATAAAACATCAAAGAGTATGAAATATCAAAGAGTGCCTCAAAAAACTAAATACAAAAATTTAAATCGTCCCTGTCGATTTAAATTAACCATTAAATAGATGTTTTGTCTTGTTGTTCTTGTTTTATTTTTAATTTTCCTTTTTTTTTTTTTTTTTTGTTCTTTTCAATGTGTTCGATTCTGAAAGTGATATCGTAAAGATTTTAAAACTAATTATTTACAGCAACATGTAACTTTAATGCTGTTAAGAACTTTTACAAACATAAAAAACAATTATAATTAAAAAAATACTTCGTTATTACTGGGAAATATCATGAATGTATTTTTTATCATCACCGATGACATTCAGACATTCGATGGTGAACTTCGCCTTGTTTGCTGCCTCTCAAGGAATGCGATTTGAAAGCCGGCTGCAAATTAATCGATAAGTCGGATGTAAGACGGTGTCTCAGAACGAAGCGAAGTATATGAAACGTCATCTGACGTCATGATATTTTAAACCAATGAGAATTGCAATAAAGTGGCGTAGTCATGATCTCAGCTGGAATGAAAGAAACAACCCCTTTACGGTTCAAAACATCCCATTAACATACACATACAGATGATATTTACGAGAGAAAATTGATATATCTGAAGTTAAATTCATGGGCTGGAAGTATCTACAAGAGAAATAGGTAAAGGAAACTTTCAATACAAATTCTCACTATAAATTAAAAAATTTGAGTCATTCGGTACGGTGTACAAATGTACTATATAAGTTTGACTATATCTTCATTATCACATGAATCATTATTCATGTTAACATTTCCAACATTTTATAGACACATTGTATTTTATTCACGGACAAAAAAAGTATGGAATTATTCATAATAGTGTAATAAAACTTCCATAATTTTTATAATAACAATTAGATTATGGGTTCCCAAACTCTCTTTTCTCGTGGACCACTTTCAAAGTATTACTATTTTCGGTTGACCCCCTACCGCTACATTTCTACTTTATTCCAAAAACTCTTAAAAAATATCACCCTAAATTAGGAGCGCTAAGAAAAAAAATAGCACATTTTCTTTTGTGTCCTATTTACTAAAATAATATTTATGGTTATACAAAATTGTAAACATTTATTTTACAAACAATCAACAATTGACAAAAAATCAACAATGAACTCTGAAATGTAAATCAACAATGAAAAATAGTCACAGTAAAAAAATGTTTGTTTTTGATGCAATCTTGTCAGAATATGGCTATTATAACACAAAAGAATACAATTATTGCAATTAAAAAATGCCCATAGAAACACCGCTCTTTTAATGAATCTCGCCGTTGTCGCGTAAATAAATATTTTTAAACAAAAGGGTACCTAGGTACCTAAAGTTTAATCTTCCCTGGCTTATTGTTCTTGTATAGAAATTTTGAATAATCTCTAGTGTTTAATTTTCACTACATGACTACCTACAACACTCAAATAGTAAAACAAATATAATATGTGATTGATAAATTACAATATACAATAAAAATAGGTATAACAAATAGGAAGATACTTACTTTTTTCTGCATTGCAAACACTGACATCGATTCAATTTTATGTTCAAAATCCCGGAAACAAATGAGTAACGTTTTGTTCTTGGCATTTGTATTTATATTAATGTAGATTGTGCAAGCAGAGTGTAAATTACATTTCATCCCTTCGTAGATCCAAACAAGCATCCCGGACGAGCGGTCACACGGGCGGCACTTTGCAAGTCTCGACATGTGGTGTACACTCTTGTACTAGTATCTATTGTTCTGTTCAGTTCTGTGTTTGTACTGAGTCTCGAATAATTTTAAGTACCTACCTAATGAATGATGCTACCTGCCTACGTTGATAGGTAAATCCAAGCAAAATTTTTTGTTCTTTATTATAAACCAGAAAATGTTTCGTGGACCCCCACTTACCACTTGTGAACCCCTGTTTTCTTTTCCTGTCTACGTGGACCCCCGTGTGGTCTCCTATGTACCACTGAGGGTCCACCTGGACCACTTTGAGAATCTATGAATTAGATGCAGAGGGGATTTCTTTCCTTCATTTTATTCATTAGATATTAAATAAACTAGTTCAATTAAAATCGTTAATGAGGCTGTAAATGTAGTTGTTTACACACACTAGCAGGTACCAAAAAGGTGTACTTAATTCTTATATTCATAAAATGGAGGTTGAATCACAGAATTGAGAAGGATGAAAATTATTTATTCCATGCGATCATTTATAAAATATGAATTAGGGATTTGTGTCATAATTACATACAAGAAAAAGTTCTCTTACTGTCAAAATAATATTATAGCAAATTGAAAAGTTAAATAATGGTTATAGCACTACTTAACATCACCATGGCAACTTCAAAATATGAATGGAAAGCCTCGCCATGGCCTAGTGGTAGAACATCCCGTTTCGGAGCATAAATATCCGGATCCGATTCCGGTGAACAACGGAAAATGCATGCTCTGCTTATGACTTTTGCTGACACGTTTGCCTGGTGGGTTCGTAGAAATTTTCATGGTTTCATTCTTTGCGATGAATAAATACGACTCGCTATCTATGAAAAGTTCTCCACAAAGGCAATTTACACGGCCGATGCTAGCATGACTTACAATGGCCTTGACTATGAAGTTGTCGAGTTCAGAGTAGAAACACGTATCCCTTGATTTGGCGAAAAATTGGGCGATATATCTTAGAGAAAAAATTCCATTTCCGGTAACCCGGGAAACCCTATCATTAAATAGCTTTTGTATATCTGCTATCTTCTTAGTCACATGATGGTGCCTATCTTGGCAACAAAAAATTCGCCAAAAAAATCAAGGGATAACTGATTGTATATTTTTACCAGGTTATTTACTAAACGGTGTCAAAGTATTAATGCAGGATTGACATCTATCCGATGCGTGTTTTTAGGAAATTAAAATGAATTCGTAGAGAATAAAACATGAACTGCGACTCATAAATAGATTTATCGATAGTAAAAAGGAGCACAAGAATACACATTATCAAGCAGAAAGCCTAACCAACAAAAAAAATGGAGATTTTTTTAAGCATATGAAGGAGATAAGTGGCATTTGATTTGATATTAGGCACGTGGTCATTCGGAACAATATAACTAATATTTGAACGATTTTAAATTTTCTCAATGATTGTGAAAAAAATTAAAGCTATAAAAATATTAATATTTTGAAAAGAAATAGGATTGTTTGAAATATTAATATTAATTAGTACGAAAATTTATATTACTTTCAATGAGATTTTCTAAAATCTAGGTTTTTTTACTCAGAGGATGTCAACTGATAGCAAAGTGCTTAAAATAATTTTGGTGCAAATTAGGTAATTATGTTTTGAAAGGACTGTGAATGAACAGAAGAAGGAAAAATGCCAAACAGATGGCAAAATAAATAAAATAAAATACAGAAAAGATTTTAATGACTTTTTATTTACTTCAGTATATCATATCTTTTTCAAATTCTTTTCACAATTTATAAGTTCATCTAAGACTTTGAAGATATTTTTTTAAAAAACCTCTGCTAATATTAAAATGTAATAAATAATATATGTAAATATATCACGATGGAACAATATTTTAACATATCAACTGAGGTTACATGAAAATAGATGTTTAGGGGAATGTTTAATATGTATTACATTAGAAATAAAATTAATTTAAATATAATTCATGACAGCCGATGAAAATTCATGATAGAAAATATTTTGAACCGAAAAATAAGCCTAAATTGCCTCAGACCAGCAAAATTTGCCATTATTCAGTTATGAGAATATATTTCATTTTTCCCAGAAAATTGTCATTCGTAAATATTTTCTAAAATAATGCCAATGATATTTATTAATGCACTTGTAAAAATCTATATATATTTTGTGCTAACACACATTTACCTATATGCACACACCAAAAAGATCATATTTTATTACATGATCTTTTAAGACAAATTTTTGTCAGAAAAATATTTTCTCTCTGAATTTGACTAAAATAATAACATATATATAAGTCAACAGAACAAAATAAACTAAGGAAATATTTCTTATTCATTTAGAAAATTTAAGTTAAGATCGTCATAATATTTTGATTTTCCTTTCATATAGTTAAACTACCAAGAATCGCGCGCGTGTTTAAACCTACATTATAATCACACAAACGTCATTTAAATAAGTTGAAGATACAGTGGCGTAGTGAGCATAATTGGCGCCCGGGTACTATACCTTTTTTGGCGCCCCCTTGAAAAGAAAATAATGCTACAACATAAATATGGGCATAAAATGTATTAAGTAATAAAAGAAATATAATAATATAACGATATACTCTACATTATAATAAATAGAGTATAATTGCAATAAGAATACAATATAAATAATAACAAAATGTTGTACCTACTATAAAATAATGGAAAATATATTAATTTAAAGTATCAAGCTCAGCTTTAAATTTAAACAAAATTAAATTCTAATTTAAAAAAAACACTTATATTGAATTCGGAAAAGTGTCATTAGAATAACCGGACTTATGTAATTTAGAATTAATTATAAAAAGACATAATTGATTTTATATACTAATACAATTATTTTAAAAAACATAAAAATTTTTTAAACCGGAAATAATTGGTTACATATCATAGATATAAGCAGATGTAATTATTCGCAATCTAATATACTACACTATTCACATTTTTCTTGCCTTTGCTGAAGCGAATTGATCAATTACTTTATTAAAGTTGATCATTTCAAATTTTTCTTTTTCTGTACTTAAAATTGTTAAATCACTTAGACGGTTTTGACTCATGGTGGATCATAAATAAGTCAAAATTAATTTTATTTTGTTGAATGAACGTTCACAGCTTGCAATTGATGCAGAAATAGTAAAAAGTATTTGAATGGCAACCTCTTCTTCTCCCTATCTTCACCGTTTGAGATAAGGCATGTTGGAATTTCTAATAGAGTTTTTGTTTTATTTTCTTTTCTACTGCTGAGTAACATCTTTCAGTCCCACATTTCTCTATAGACTTCTGTTCCATGGAAATCTGTATGACAAAATTCACCCAAACTTTTACATTTGTTAAGCACGGTGACTTAGTGCTCCCAAGATACAGGTCCAAGGTTCGATTCTCAGGCTAGGTCAACTCAATCTTTCATCCTTTCAGTCAATCGATTAACTGAGTACCAATCATGCTTGGGAACCAAACACCGAGGGTTTAGCTTTAGGCTGACCACCTAACTGGGACATATGCTTCGCACCACAGGGCCCTCAGTTAGGAAAACAGATATGGGCACTGTAGGCCTTGTGATCCGGATATTACAGTTTTGAAGTCGGGATATTTATTTATTTATCAATTAATTTTTAACTTTTAAGAAAATTTATTTTAATGATTTAACATTTCCGTAACAATGTCTTACAAAATTTTTATTGTTTTTTTTTCTAGCTTGTTAACCAATTGAAACAATTAAGCATTTTTACTCCCTATTAATTGTGCATTAGCTTATTTAGGAAAGATTCTATAAACTGTTGATCATTTGGTGTTGAACGTATGCTATATAACTTATCTTAACACACACATATTTTCAAATATTCTATAATATTACTAACTTTACAAACTTTAGCTATTTATTGCAAAATAATAATTGGGTAAGATTTTACACTCCTAATTTAGGATCAACTCACTTGATTTTTCACAATGATATCTTTTTAAACATTTCATTTACCCCAGATTAAACAGAAAATTTTATTTCATTTTTTATTTCAGAAAAATTTTAGTGAAAAACAATTTTAACTTTATGGGAAATTTCGCATTTAAAATAGTTTTTTAAATTATATCATTAAGACCATTAAGGTAAACCAAAATTATTTTTACTGTAAAAAATTAAAATCACAAAACGTAATATTGATAGTAAATAATATTTCATTTTTATACAATAAAACCAATTTTTCTGATTCCAAAATTAGAAGACCTTTGTTAATAAGTCTTCATCTAATTCAGTTTAGATATCTAAATTATGCCATAGCATTATCAATGCAAATATCTGATGAGCAACGGAACGTTAATACAAACAACAAAAATATTTTGCAAATTTCTTAAATTAAAAAACCAAACACACATAAGTTCAAGTAAAATTATGTATATCTAATATAATCAAAAATTTTCAGTCAAACAATATATATTATGTTATTAAAAATAATTTTTTCTCCAAACTGATGCACTGTATATTGTACTTTCAAGTTTTTCATTGATTCAAAATATTATCAAGAATTAAAAGTGCTGAGACAAAAATATATTTTAATTGTTATATCGCATAATTTTATTTACAGAAATTTTCTCATTTAGTTATCATAGCAGTGAAAATTTTTTTCTTCGTATTTTAAAGGCATTTTTTAAAACTGTTTTTTTAAGATATTGAAATATATTTTATTATTAAAATAAGGACTGATTTTTATTTAAATTAAAATTTATTTCTATTAAGAATCATTTTGGAAGTGCTGTTCATGCAATGGCATGAAGTTTTTTTCTTTCAATAAATTTAAATCATTTAAAGACGATCTTAAAATTTTACAATGTAGAATGAGAAATATGTACGATTTCTTTATAAATTTCTTGAATGAATTTTTCAAGTTAAAAGATTTGTTTTTTATATAAATTGAACCAATTAATTAAGAAATATATTCTGTATGTTTAAGGAATGCTGTAGAGACAGCTAAAAAAAGCAATAGGTTGTTACGCTATTAAAGAAGATTCTGTATGTTTAAGCATACAGAAAAGAAAAAAAAAACATTTAAAGAGGCAAAGACATTCATAGATTTTTAATTTCTACCATTTGAAAAAAGAATTTTTCAATATAAGGTGCTAATGTAAAGACAACAAAATTACGTGTCAAATAAAAATTATTTCCCCAAACAAAAACATTTAAAGATTATATAAATTACTTTTAAATGAATAGTTTTAACAAATAAGTAATTTAATATTTAATTTTCAAAACTCTGCAAAAATATGTTAGTACCAGTTTTATACCAGCAAAAATATGAAATAAATATTCAAATTGAAAGAATACATAGTAGACAGAAAATATAACTTACGGCAATAATATTTTAAATGTCAAAACTCCAGATTTTCAAAAGTTTACATTCTTGTTTCCGGTGAAGCGATGTTTTGGAAGAAACGAAATACTAACCGTGTGAACAATAAAAAAGGAAGGAAAGTTTATGTGTTTTCCTAGAATTTGGAGGTAATTAGCTCTCGATCCCCTCCATTTCTATTCCAGGAAGGCAATTCCCTAGGGGCATACTGTAGTGCTATATTATGAAAAATTTCCTCCCTTTCTTTGAAGGTCAGTCTGGTGGTGCCGGACACAATATTTTTGATAAAGGGAACCGCTAATATGAAACACGTTTCAGCAGAAATTTTCTCATGAGTGTAACGCGACACTAGACTGAATGGTTACAGCAGTATAAGCTTGAGATAAAACATATACAAGGGTTTAATTTTTATTTTGGGACAATGAATAGTACTATTTCACTAAGTCTCATTAACTACTGAAACTGATCTTTCTTTATCGCTTCTTCATAACTTAAATAAAATCTGACTTTTCTGTTTTTATAAGTACATTTAAATTCTTACACAAGTTTCCATTAATAATATTTTAATTATATGAAATTTTCTTTTTTTGCGCATAATTATTTATTACGTTATTATAATCAAAATGAGATTAAATTTTTACATTTTTATCATAAAGGGATATCAAAAATATTAGTGAAGTGCTGCTTGTTAAATAAAATGATTTAATCTGTTATGAGAAATTAAAAATAGCACGTCAAATATTATTTCAAAACACTGAAATTTCGACAAAAATCTCTTAAGTTTTGAATTTTTGAATAATCATGACATCCAGAAGGGTCCAAAAAATTATATTCATTGAACGTTTTTTTTTATATTTTTTATATTGAGTAAAACAAACTTATTTGTTTTGTTAATATTATTGATGGCTTTTTTGATGAAAGGGCACAATGAATCTTGGCGCATTTGTAAAATTAAATAGATGTCTTTCATGAGCTTACTCTTCTGTAATTTCCCTAAGTTAATAGATCCAAAAATTACCATATAACATTAACACAAATAATTTGATAAATATTTTTATTCTAAAAGGAAAACCTTTCATATGCATTAAAATGGAACTGACCAATCTAATATTTCAGAAATTCTATTTGAAAAAAAATCATGATATTTTCGTTATTTACACATTTACAAGATTTTTAGTACAAAACAATAATATCACAAACTTTGAGCAAAGTATGAAACTTAAAAAATAAAAGGATTAAAAGAATGAAAATCGATAATCTAACTAGTTAAGAAAGGAAAATCGAAGCATGGTTAAAAGAACACACTTATTTAAAGGAACTAAACCATGCAAAATTATTATTGATAAAGAAATATAAGAGTAAGAGTTTCCTTTATGGCAAGCTCCTGCAGCTCTTCCTCATTTTTCATCAACAACCTCTTCTCTTTTCCAAATCTGAATCCTTCTTGGAGCTTTTTTTTTATTTTTCCCTGGACATGACACAATGATTATAAACTGCAAAGTTTATTTCTCCGAATAAAATTGATATTATAATAAAACTAAAATTGAAATTTTCTGAAAATTTTATTTAGCTTTGAAATGAATGGCTTCCCAGAAGTGATGAATAGGATTGTCGTTCTAAAGATCCCTAACCTTGCTGATACCAGCTTGGTTTGGTTCCCACTCTAAGACCATTGCTCAGACATTTTCTCACTTATTCAGAGCATGAACGAGGGAGGGTGCTGCAAAGGAAATCAGTTTCTGTTTTGAATGAAATCAAAGCCGAAACTGATAGTTTAGATTTGACTATAAATATCATATTGGAAAAAGTTTCTTCAGTATGGAACTTAAAATTTTAATAGGCAAGAAACAATTCAAAGGAGATGAAAAGCGATATTTGACCATTGTGGGTTTGGCAACGCTGCATATCATCCTCCGAGAGCCGAGATGTTTTTATTAGAATCTGTTTTAGCTCGTAATTTCGTGAAAGGGTTCGTTGTCCGATTCGTTCGCAATCCGAAATATTCGCTAAACGATTACCCACTGTATACAACACAATTATTTTTAAAATTTATGTAAAGGATCTATTGACTTTTCTAAATTTGCTTATAAGTTGAAATAATTTTTTTTTCTAAATTAGTTTGATGTTTACAAAGTTCTTTTGTTTCTGCATACTAAAATGCTTCTAGCTTTAATCAAAAATTCTATTGTTTTTTTTCCTTGGTTAAGAAAAAGATGACCGAATATTCCCTTACACTCAAAAATCGTCAGAAAAACGACAAGATTTTAATCTGATGTCCACTTTTGTGGAAATTTACATTGGTTTGTAATGCGTAGCATTTCATCATGAATATAGGATGGACTACATCTGATTGGAGGCATCTTTCAAAGGAAAAAAATCATCAGAAAGATTCTTCATACACCATCTTCAAGCTATAAATGCTTCCTCTTCAAAGAAATCACACTAGTTTGCCCGCGTCGTGTTATTGCATTTTTTGGAACTCTCATACAACATACAATACTTTATACACACTTTTTCTTCGCTCATGCTTGCAGATTACATATTTTAAAATAACTAACTAAAATAAAAAATACATGTGTGTATAAATTATCAATCGTAATTTACTCTAACTGCTTAAACCAGTTTTAGTTAGATTAGAATTTTCGCTAAGGATGGGCAAAGTATGAAGATGCAGGCCATGGCAGCCTAGTGGTTAGGGTATCGACCTTCCCTCCGGAAGTGTGGGGTTCGATTCGTAATGCCGCCAAAGACCCATCGAGTACATAGAATATACGTGCTCGTTAAATCTGTGGAATCAAAAATCCTGTGGTCGGTCGTGGAGCAGTTACCATGGGTGCAATGGTCTGGAGAAATTTACTGCCCCTCCAGATTAATGACAAAATTGAGGAAGTAAATCCTCTGGTGCTGCCATCTATCGGAGGATTTGAAGAGCAAAAGTCGTACATTCATTTTTATGGTGCTCTGATTAAACGAAAGACGCTCCCAATTGACTTAAATTCGCATAGCAAAGGCATAGCGAGCTTGGCTTGTCCAAGTGTCACTTAGTAACAACAACAAAATATGAAAATGCATGTTTTCAAAAACAACAGAGCATTACCTTTAAATTTACGATAAAATATGGCGAAAGTAGATAGCTCGGTCTTTGTGCCCCAGCAAAGCAATTTCCATTCGAATGAAAAAGGTAGGTATTACAAATTACATATTAAAAAGGTATTACAAATTTTAAGAAAAGAAAATAACATTTTTTCAAAAAATATTGAAAATGAGACGTATAACATATAACAGGAATTTCATTAAGATCAAAAGCAGAATACAATTCAAAATAGTAAATTTATTTTGCTTGAAATTTCATAGGAATTTTATGCAAAAACTGCTGGTAATTTCAAAAATAAGAAGATTTAAAATTATTAAACAGAAATTTATAAAATTCATTAATATTTTTTCCACAGGAATCGAGAATTTTAAGAAAAATATATCACTTTTAGCACAATCTTAAATTTGAAATTTTAAAATATAGCTCGATACTTATTAATGAAATAGATAAACTAATAAAATAAATAAATAAAACACATTTCTCTTTTTACCATGCAAAAATATATAAACTAAAATATATATATAAAGAGAGAGAGAGTTTATATATAAAATATATAAAAACTCTTTGTTACCGAATATATTTTTCTTATAAAATAGCAGATTCGTAACTTTTAATTTAAACATATTAATTTAAAATTTCAAGCATTTCACAATATGTGTTTGATAAAATAGATTAAATACTTGTGACTTGTATGTTACTCTGCAATATGTTACAAAGATGAAATATCTGAAATCGACGAGTAATACTCTAAATAAAATCTCCACTCAACCAAGAAAAACTCCAAAAACACGCACACTCATACACATATTGAATTCCTTTACCAAGTGAAGGGAGCTTATCAGAACGTTTTCTAAGCTTTAACGTGACATTTCTTGTCATAAAACGTGAAAAATATATCAAAACCTTTCAAAGAGCAAAATTCTCTTTACTTTTCTCGAAATTATTACAACTTAAATTTTCACATTAATAAGGAGATATATGTTCTAGGTATCCAAAATTTATTTTTCTTAATATCTAAACTTGAAAATTCCATTTTCAGCAAATTCAACCCGAATATCTCTAGTTTATTTAAAAAGATTGTTTATTCAATCACAAATATAGACCTTCCAGATATGATTGTCTTTCCGAATTCTATGTCAAACAAATATTTCTCCTCACAAAGATATGAAAATATTTTGAAAATTAATTTCCCAGTTATTTCAATAAATGAATGTACTTCTCATTTTCTTCTTGAAGTGATTATTATTTTCTTTAACTACATTGTGAAAAAATGACTTCACAAAAAACTAAGATTTTCGAATATATACTTCTTTTTGCAGTCTGATTTATTTTTCAGAAATCAATTTGGATAGACGAAGTTCGGATAATCGGACTACTGTATGTGTTCGCGTGTCTACTGTCGGTGTGTATATATACATATATATATATATATATATATATATATATATATATATATATATATATATATATATATATATATATATATATGTGTATGTATATATATGTATATAGTTCATGTAAGCATGGTCTATGAAGGCAAATGAGAGGGATAACTATGGTGTATAACTATGGAGGTAGGTGTTTTTAACAGTTCATTATTTGGTTCTAAATATGGAACCAAGAAGCATCATTGACATGTTTAAAATACAATAGGTGCCAACCAACTTGTCTAGTGGTCAGTGTGCCTGACTGCGGATAAGGAGGTCCTGTATTTGAATCCCGGTTCGGGCATGGATGTACTTTCTCTATCTGTCTATCCTGTATTTATCCTTTCCTTGTATGAATGTGGTGTGAATGGTTGCCTACCCTATAAACGTGTTCCTATGGCATATTTGTAGTGAGAAAGTCGGTCTCCACACCAAAATAGTGTTCAGTTGGAAAAGTGGAGCAGCGCACCCATGTTGCCAGCCTAGCTGGCACACGACAATGAATGAATGAATGAATGAACATACAATAGGTAACTAAACTGGGATTAATATGTCTAAGCCATCAAGTGACAATTTCTGAAGAAACTGGGGTCTCTAACAACTAAGGATTTACTAACAATTTGTATTTATGACTGTAAACAATCATGTAGCAATGGAAAACGAAATTGATGCTTTTAACAACTTAATATAAATGGAGTTCTTGTTGCTATAGATGACGAGTTGGATCGCATGTTTGAATTAATCCAGAGAGAACCCAAATATATGAATTTTTCACATAATAAAATGGACGACAATTACAGGCTAAACATGTAAACAGAGGGAAAGCAAGAACTACATTCATTCGGAACGCTAATAGTGTCATCTGTATTAAAATATGGAGGATGCAACACTTGTTTTTTAAAGTAAAGCTAGTATTCACTTTATTTTGTAAAAAAAAAATATTAAGAAATGTTATAGTTATTTCATGAAATATACAATTCAAGGATTCAAGACTTATCTTGCTTTTAACTTACGTGTTTTTGTTATTTTTTGTTTTTTGCGAATTGAATAGATTTTACGGAGCATATTTGTAATAATTGCTTATGGTTCAGTATTCATTTGAAAAATGTTATGATACATATTCCACTCACACATCAGTGTATGATTATGTAAGTTTTTTACCCTATATTTTTCACCTGTTTCAGTATGGTATCTTAGGAATTTCAAAAAGATAAAAGAAGAGTCGTTCTTTTCTTTCTTCTCCTGATTAAAGATTTTAAAGTGAAAATTTCTTAAGTCTCAATATATAAAACTATCTTTCTATATTACGCCGCTTTATATTAAATGTGAATATGTGATACGTAATACTATTAGCACTTTTAAATTATTCTCAGTAAATTATAATGAGAAAATTACAATTTTACATCCGTGTCTTAGAAACCCGGTCTTTGAAATACAGTGTAGAAATATCCACACTTTTTTAAAGTATTTAAGACCTTCAGTAGTTGTATTCATCGTCAACTACTTCCTAATTTGTAAATTTCTACATAGCCGATATTTTTCATGTTAGGTTATTTATGGAACAGGTTCCTGGAGGTATTCACTGAAATGTTGAACCCTGCAGATTCTCCTCTGCCATAGTTAGCTGCGCTTCATTACGCTGGTGAGAATCCATGCCACAAACAACCCGATCGAGATGGTACTACAGATTCCCGATTGGGTTTATTTCAGGTGATTTTATAATCAGTCAGATAACCAACTCCTGGTGTTCTTCGAACCAGCATGAGTTCACCGATAAACTCATCCTGGTGCTCATGGAACCTCACATGTACACTGCCAGCTTTTTCATACCATTTTCCGGAGCCATATCAGTTAGCCATACCATTTCCCGGAGAAAACATAATGAGCATATGTGGGTGGACTGTGTCTACAAGGACAAATGCTTGCTTATAATGATCTATCGTGTTACCCACAATGATGAGCGAATCCAGAAAATACCAGAAAAGCCTTCACCAGATTATAATGCTCCAGTCTGAACCATTCCTGAAACGATTTTAGGGTGTTCGTTTTCGGAGGTTTCAAGTCGTATAGGCCAATGACCATCTGTTCCATGGAGCATACAATGTGATTCATCATAAAAATTATACCTCTCGCCATTCAGTGGACGTTCATTGGCGGTACTCACGTGCAAATTCTAACTATGATCACCAATGCACTAATGCATGAACTAAGAGTCTACTTCGGGAATCCAGTAGCAGCAATGTTCGCGGAATAGTAATGTGAGATAGAGTGTTGTAAGCTTCTTGGTTGATCTGGATGGTCAGCTACTCAACTGTAGCACATCCATTTGTCAGAACTCATCGCCTCAGCCTTTGCTCATCTCTGTTATCCATCACCCTAAGTGACACATAAGATGATTTTGAACAGACCCATTTTGCCATGAACGGTATATTTTTCCACGATGGTACACGAGCAGTTCACAAACTTAGTCGTTTTGAAAATGTTTCCAAACTTGGGTCGAAAGCCAATGATCATGCTTTTTTAGATGTCAGATAAGCCGCTTCCTTTCTGCATTGCGTCAACGATTACAGTGTTTTCAAAAGCTCTCACACACCTTTTACCTCAATTGCACAGTGCTCCCACATGTCTTTGTGCTACAGCATAGTATCTGCACTGCACTGTACAGCACAGCCGGGGTGGCCTACTTTGTTAGCGCTTCCTTCCTGTTACGGGAAGGCAGTGAGTTCGAATACCATATTATCTAAAGATCCGTCGTGTTTGCTACAGGCGTCTTGGACACTTTAAATTGGTCATGTGGGCAATGTCCTCCAAATAAAACGATACTTCTAGGGGTGGCAGGCCAATTATTAAGATCTTCTGCTTGGTCTCTGCTTCAGACTCCCAAAAACTTCTTCCTGCTG
>CM075860.1:23274273-23356773 GCA_037975125.1 Latrodectus hesperus
CGCGTAAATTATTTAGAAATAAATCTTTGAGATTAAATGCTTGTGCGCACATATATTGCTCTTACTCTCAATTTTTTAAATTTTTACAGTTATTTTATTTTAATTTAAAAAATTATGAACAAAAATATGTAATTTGGATGTAAATTTTTATATGTAAGCAATATTGATGCAAGATGCATAATAGATGTGAATTAAATTTTCTTTCACTTATTTCATCGTTACCAATTTCTTCAAACATTTTTAGATTGCACGCATGGAATATACATAACAAAAACTAGTTTTAGTTACTTATATAATATATTACCTGAGAAATACATCCTTTTTGACATTATTAAAATTTTTAGGAAAGGAGGAAACTTTAAAACGTAACTTTTACAGTTACAGTTAGTTATATTTTGATTGGATTTCGAAGTTCTAATGGGTTACTTTATTGCTTGTTCTCTTGAAGTTAAACTTTTTGAAAAATTCTATTTAGAATAAAAGAATTGTTTCTAATTAAAATAAACATAATTAGAATATTCAGTTCAATTTTAATGTAAATTATAATAAAACAAAATTTAAAGTGTAATTGGTAGGTCTCATATCCAAAAACTTTAATCCATTTAATTTAACAAATCATTTTATGACATAAACACTGGCTAGATATTCACTTTTTATGCAGAAAATTGCAAGGGAGTTTATAATATAACTTGAAAGATGCGAAACTAAAAGTTCTTTTTGGGATTAATTATAAACAATGAAATTATACATGCTTAATCTAAAAGGCATTAAGACTCTTCATTAATTTTATCCTTATCAAAGATATTACAATACTTTTTTGTTAAGACCTTTCTATTTCAATACTCATTTTTACTTAAGACAGTAGAAAATTTCACTGCATATTTTAAAGATAAAAATTTGCAAAGTTTATTGCTTAAGAGAACTGTCTACTAGATGATAAATGAAAAATTTTATCAGAGTTTAAAAAACAAACATTTATATTTAAAATAAAAAGCAAAAAATTCTTTTAAATATATTTGCAATTGCGCGCAGAGTAAACCTAGTGGTATTCCATTTCACAATTGTATAAAAGTTTTACATAAAAAATGCCTCTTTATCTAATCATTTGACAACTTAAAACTAGAATGTAAAAACGAATGATTAATTGATGTAAAACTGTTTTGTTGCTAAAATATGTATTTTATTAAATATTTATTTGCATTGTAGACAAAAAGAACTCTAACATGCTAACATAATGCATATTTAATGAATTATTTTTGTTAATGAAAACATTAGAAATAATTTAAAAATTAACATTTAAAATAATGAAGTTTTCTTTATACAAAACTTCTTCAAGCAAGTAGATTGCAAATCAATAAAATTTTCAAATGTTATTGCCATAAGAAATAGGTATAATATTTACCTGCATTTTTAAGGCCTATTTTTCTAGCTCTGTTTTGCCACAACTTAAATGATCAAAACTATTGTTCTTTCGGCCTAAAATTTCCGAAACAGATTTGATATTCATCGTCTACATATGCTTGTGGCTACTTCAATGACCCTGATGCTCTCCATGGATGACTGAGACAAATAAAATAAACAGTTCTTGCACCAGCACATATCACTATACAAATAAAATGGAATTGATATTCCTGAATAAAAAATGGGTAAAATTTTACCTTACGGTCATGCTTGGCGAAATTTTCAAAAAATTGCCAAGTCCGTATGACGTCATACGTATGCCAAAACCCGATCGGGGAAAACGGCGGGAGGTGTAAATGGCTGAAATAGTGACAAATATTTCATACAGTATTGGTATCTATCAATATGCTCAACTAATTTCAGAAAATTAACAAAAAGCGCAAATTTATAGATTTCAAACATCATTGGTAAAATAATAAATTTGATATGTTAAATTATCCATAAAAATTTTTGATTAAATTTTATATTAATGAATTTAAATCGGTAAATATTCATAAGAAATTCATTTCATGAAGACCATTAAATTTATTATTAATTATGTAAATAATGAACAATAAAAATACTTCTCTCCTTCTCCTATTTAGCCATCGACGCCGCTATTGCCTGCTCTGGATCAGATGTTTTTGGCAGGTAGACCCTTATAATGGAATCGATGAACGCAAGGAATTTATTACACATTTTATTTTTATTTTTTCCTCCAGACATATTCTGCAAAAGCAACGCACAGCGTTGAAATAAAATCTCAGCGACAATATTTTTTTTACCACAAATTTTGTTTATTTTACTCTACTCAACAGAATTTTATTTGCGAAGAAAGGTTAGAAACGATATCTGAAAATTCGTAGATGATCGCTTGAGACTTGTCTCGCGAGGCAAGCTGAGCATCTCGCGAGAATCGCATCAGACCAAAACAAGGCGGTCCGAATGTTAGCCAAATTTGGCTTCAAAAAAAAAAAACACTTCTAGGGTGACCGTACAATAAAACTGATCCGAAAAATGATAGTGGTCCCGATACCATTCATATAAAATGATTACTTTAACAGTGGCAAACTAAGCTTTCCGTAAGATCAGCAAAGAGAAGTATAAATTGCAGCGGGCAATTTTGACCACTTTCCTCATAACTGGCTTCTTAGAGATTCGTGTTGATGTTAATCTTTGAGGTCCAACCACCTTGCGCTGCTGTGGTATAGATTCGAGGAGGAGGGTACCAGCTCAAGTGTGATCTCGTCACTTGACCGTTGTGAGTTTCTTCAGGCCAATATTCCATACCCGTTAACTTTAAGGTACCCTGTGGAGGTCACCATCATCGCTGTACATGGCACATGAAATTAAAAAAAAGAGCGAATTTTTTTCCAACGGTGGGCATACTAATGGGTGACGAACGCTATGCCACAACAAGGCCAGAAACTGCTACTCATCTGTCGTTACCCAGCAGGCACCTGCGAACCAAGTCACGGAGGCGAGTAGCGTTACCCTCGCTATACCAACACCAACCCGTTTATAGGGCGGGCCACATTCATACAACATCACAGAAGAAAGGACAGAGAAACACAAAGAGAATAGAGAAGGAAAGAAACATCCATGCCTGAACCGGGATTCAAACCCGGGACCCACAGCTCATGAGTCAGGAATGCTAACCACTCAGCCATCGGTTGGCAAGATAGAAATATTTGAGCATTGAAATTTTTTTTCATCTGTGTGAAGAAATTCAAATTCATTGAATAAATACAATTTTTATTATTTTACGTTTTGTTTCATAACTTATATTTTTACAGTTTACTTTTTATATTTCAAGTTTTATATTCTTTATTTAAAAACTAAAATGTGTGAATTAAGCATAAACTTTTGGCCAATTGTTTTCATAAGAAGATATAAGTTATCTGCTTTCTTCATTCACATTTTCTTTAAGAAATGTTTCAAATGTGCAACATTTCGTGCCAGTTATTGTGACAAAAATTGTTGACACAATTTACTCGAATACCAAAGAAACTGATATTTTAGTCAAAAGCAAACCAACACATATAAAAAGAATAATCGTACGTTATTTGCGCCAGCGATTTATTTGAAAATTCGGTACGTTTAAATTTCGCAATAGCATGCTATTAAGTCTCCCGTTAGTTTTACATATTCTGAGTAATATTTCACTAGAGCAACATTTCAGTCTAAGTAATATGTCACTGTCATATTTCCAAGACTTGTTCATACTTTTATTCAAGAATTAACTTATTCTATTTCATGTAAACTTGTTGCAACAGTAATGGTTGATATCTTTTTGCAATCTGCTTACAGTACGTTGCCACCAGGAATGTTGGTTTAGTAAAACGCACGCCAGGTAAGTGGGAATTTACCAAAAGATTATTACTGTAATCTCATAAAAAATCCGTTTTAATCCTCTTTAGGAAAACAGCAATTAATGATTAATTGACAATTATTCAACTGTTTTAAATAGCTCAGTATTAAGAGATTACTTCTGTTTAAAATTACATGGAACTCATTCATTCCTTCAGCGTTACCAGTGAAGTCACCAAATATTACTATCAACATAAGCAAACTATCACATATTGTAATCGTTTTCCCTTAAATTTTTAAATTTTATATTTTTTCCAAAAATTAAAATGCCAAATGAAAACATTGGCATTTTGTATGCAAAACTAGGGCTAATCTATATTGCATGTGTTGTCCTCAAAAATGATTATTTGGAGAGACTTGTACCGATGAAATGGAAAATAAACACGTATTACATCATAAGCATACACTTATGTTTATGAAGTTAATCTATTTTTGAATTTAGAATTAATGAAGCATGTATTAACAAATGCAATATTTATGACTTAACTTATAAAATCAGTAATTCACAATCTATTTTTTTAAGTTCTAGTGTAAGAATGTTTCGCCATTTCATTAACTGCCGAACATCGTTATCCCAAATATATCTGTTCGAAACATTTGCTTTTTCTTTCTGTAAGAATGGTTTAGTGCCAACCGATTGCGCAGAAGTTATCGTTCCAAACTTCAAAGCAGTAGGTTCCGTGTTCGAATCCGGGTTCCGGCATGGATGTTTCTTTATATATCTGGTTTTTCTTCCTTTTCCACTTTGCTTCCGGGGCAAAGACTGCATATCCACTGGGTGTCATACTCTACAGATGCCATCAATTCCGCTGATTACATAGCACTCAATAAGTACATTCTAACCATCCAACTTGTCTAGTGGTCAGCGTGCCTGAATGCGGATAAGGAGGTCCTGGGTTCGAATCCCTGTTCGGGCATGGATGTACTTTCCCTCTCTCTCTCTCTCTCTATCCTGTCTTTGTCCTTTCCTTGTATGATGAGGTGTGAATGGTTGCCTACCCTATAAATGGTTCCCTATGGCATGTGTGCAGAGCAAAATATATTGTTTAACAAAAGTAGAAATGTATATGGGCCGTGATAGTCTAGTGGTTAGGGTATTGGCCTTCCATCTGGAAAGACTGGGTTCGATTCCCAGTGCCGCCAAAGACCCGCTAAGTACATGCGATATACGTGCTCGTTAAATCTGTGGTATCGTAAGTCCTACGGTCGGTCGTTGAGCAGTTACCATGGGTGCAATGGTCTGGAGAAATTTATTACCCCTTCCAATTAAAATGCCAAAATTGAGGGAGTAAATCCTCTGATGCTGCCATCTATCAAAGGATTTGAAGTCGTACTTTCACCTTCATGGTGCTCTGATTAAAACGAAAGACGCTCCCAATTGACTTAAATTCACACAGCCAAGGCATAGCGAGCTTGGCTTGTCCAAGTGTCATTACTAACAACAACAAGTACATCCTACGGGCAGACCGACATGAAAAAGAGAATGGATTTATTTATTTAAAAAATTAAAATTTCGTATTCAACCATCAAAATCTTCTATTATTTTTTGAAGGACAATTTTTCTAATCAAAGAAGATAATTTTTAAATTTTATTAAGTTCTGAGAAAATTTGGATTCAAATGTTTGTTAAAAAATGCATATACTGAATTGGGTCACTCACAGGTTTCAGCGCCGTTGTTGCCAAGAGACATGCCGGAAGAAAGCCAGCATCTAACATTCATTATTCCTGTTACATTGTGATCTCGGATTTTCTACAATTTTAAAGGATAATGATGATCATTAAATAGAAATTTTAAAATAAAGAATTTTTGCGATAAAGATATGCCACTTATTTCTGGCACTGTTTTGAGACAAGTTAAAAAATTTTTATATAAATCAGTTACAAAGAATCATCCCAAATGGATGCATACATTTTTTTCTATATTTCATAAAATTCTACAATTTCCTTAATTTACACAATTTTACTTCATTCTCATCTGCTTAAAAGTTAAAGAGAAGTCAGAAGAAAAATTGTCACAAACCTCTCTCACTAACTGTGAAATTATAATTCATTTCAAAATGTAATTCCCACAACTCAACAGGTGTCCATTCCTGACACCATGTATAATTCGCATGGCAATAATGAATCTAATGTGCGAGCCAGGAAAGTTTGCTTCTGGATGAACTTCTATGGAGGAACGATAACAAAATGATGTTGGATTAAAGTTAATTTTAACTGCAATATGTGATTATTTAAACACATTCATTTTGCAGATCGTGAAAGACATTGTTTTCATTTTTGGAAGGAAGTGAACTCAAATCCCCACTCAACCAAAGATTCATCATGTTTCCGAAAGTTGGCTGAGACACATAAAGAAGGTCGCGATGCTCTTCAAATGCATCTGTGGGTAGCAAATGAAGTAATTCTGCTGAATCTCTTCTTCTAGATGACATCTCAACCACCTGTTTTCACTTAACTGGTTGTGGTAATCTCAGGGCAAGGTATAGGGACGTGTACGGGCGCACAAGCACTTAAGTTTTCGGTGAATAGCTCTTATTTTATTGATAAAAGTCACTTCATTCCATGAGAAATTCTAAAATTTAAAATTTATCTGGTAAAAAAACATCAATTTTTAAAGTAACAAAATTAGGATTAGATGAGAAACAGTTCAAATCTTAGAAAGAGAAACAGAATTTGCCACTCCTGGTGTACACCAAATAATCTAAATAATAAAATTCTGTAAGTGGCATGCCTTTAAAAAAAGTACCAAAAAAGAAGATTCTATACGTTTCTTCTAAGTTAGAGATAGTTCTCTTTGGGGGTGGTAGGAGGGAAATAAAATACTTCTCGCGGACCAACACACAGAAGTCCAACGTCTTCGGAGTCTCTGGAAACCATCTTCCATGGATTGTGCAATAGTATATGATAGAGATAATGTTACCACTTCCAGGGTAGCCGATGCACCAGGGGTTGATGTCCCGGCCTCTTGTAAGAAGTATGCTACGAGGACTCTGAATATTTTACACCTCAAGAAATTCTCTATAGCCTCCAGGCCCTTGAACTGGTGGCCCTCATACAGAAAACTTTTGGCACTATCTGGGACACGACAACAACAAAAACAGAGAAAGTTCTCAACTCGTTTTTATTGGAAAGTATCAAACTCAGTGGAATTTATCGAAAAAAATAATAAATCCTTTCCAGAGTACAAGAGAGAGATTGATTGGAAAACAACTGTAAATTCTCATTTTATTTGAAGCACATATAGAGTAAGACTACATAATATTTCAAGATTACTGCCATGATAACAGAATCGGAAAATCAGAAGAAGCTGGTTTTAAGCATTGGAAAATGAGCCATGGATCCAGAAACCGAGACACAAAAACAGGAGAGAGGATCTGTGAAAGGAGATAACAAGAAATCCAGAAGCATAGGGAGACACCATTTGGACATGAATTTCGGAATATTTATGTTGCTTAACATAGATGGTTGTGATGAATATAATCAATAGCAAATGATTTTATCATAATGTCCATCTTCAACAATCCTTTTCTCACCTTTTAGGCACTGCAAGGACCTAAAATGGCTAGTCTAGTGATGCACCTTGTGGATATGCCATCGTGTGCCTGGAATGCTGGTAGGTCTTCGTCATTTAGAAGCAGAAATCAAGGACTTAACCAGCCACACCCAGATGTATCCTTTCACATAGAGAACGTGGTGACCATAGTCTATTTTATGTACCTCAGCCAACCTTAGACAACAAAATGGATTGTCAGTTGGGTATTGATTTAAGCTCATTTTCATCCGATAATGAAAACAAACGCCGTCACCCCACTTCACCGCGAACAAGCAGACGATAGTTAGTCAAAAGCTGAATTGCGATCGTAACAAAACAATTTCGACTTAACAACATATCTCTTGATAAATCTGACTTGAAATAACGTTGATCAAACTTCTTAATCGCTCAAACTTTTTTTATTATTTTTTCTAATGGCGGGCACATTTGGGTGACGAACCCTATGCCACAACAAGGCCAGAAACTGCTACTCATTTGTCGTTACCCAGCGGGCACCTGTGAACCAAGTGACGGAGGCAAGTAACGTTGCCCACGTCATACCACCACAAACCCGTTTATAGGGTGGGCCACATTCATATAACATCACAGTAGAAAGGACAGAGAGAACAGAGAAGGAAAGAAACAGCCATGCCCGAACCGGGATTCGAACCCAAGACCAACAGCTCAGGAGTCAGGAACGATAACCACTCAGCCATCGGTCAGCATCATTAAAACTATGAATGCGTGTCACCCACATTTCTGATATTAATTCATCTTTAAATCCAGTAAAACCTGTTACTTGTATGTCAGGCACCTGAGGGTTGAATCCTATGGCACAACAAGGCCAGAGACTGCTACTCATTTGTCGTTACCCAGCGGGCACCTGTGAACCAAGTCAAAGAGGCGAGTAGCGTTGCCCACTCCATACCACCACAAACCCGTTTATAGGGTGGGCCACATTCATACAACATCACAGAAGAAAGGACAGAGAAGGAAAGAAACATCCATACCCAAACCGGGATTCGAACCCGGTACCCACAGCTCAGCAGTCAGGAACACTAACCACTCAGCCATCGGTTGGCACTATACAGTTATTAAATATAAAGTTCAAAAATACTTTCAGCATTATTTCAACGTACTTCTGATAGGTGACACATTCGAAAAATTGTAAACATTTTCGTAACCGAGAACAAAGACAATACTTTTCAATAGTAGAAGAAATACTGAATATTACTTAAAAAGGATTTACACACAGAGAGAACAGAAATATCCATACCCGAACCGAGATTCGAACCCGGGACCAACAGCTCAGGAGTCAGGAACGCTAACCACTCAGCCATCCATCGGCAACTTTTATTATAGTTTCACATGAATTTCGGTCATTATTTACAGTAATACAACGTAATTCTTTCGTTTGAGTTAAGTAAAAATTATAAAATTTATTATTTTATTACTAGTGTTTTGGAATGATTTAATAATTTAAAAGGAATAAATGTGTATTGAATCAAAATTTTATTTAACGGATAATTTAAAAAATTGATTAAAAAGCATAAAATGTTTTTAAATTATTTATATTTAACAGTTTTACTTTAAAAGAGGACTAGAAATAAATGAGGAAATTAATCCACTTATGCCTTTCCTTTGATACCAAATACTGCGAGCAACTGATAGGGATTGAAAAGTCAAGAAAAATAAAAGTACGTGAAAGAGGAGAAATGCTAATCTCCCCAACACTTTTGATAGTCGGGCATCTTTAAATCTTTGAACAATATATCGGAAAAGGAAAGGAAAATGCGAGATTAATTTTACGATGCGAAAGGGTAGATTTTCTAAACAAAGTCACTAAACGATTCCTTTTCTGAAGGAGAATTCTGTTAAAGATGCGATTTAATTATTCCAAAAGCACAGAATTTTAATTAATAAATTAAGAACTCCATTCTTTACCCTCCAACTTTAGAAATTAACATTACAGTTTTATAAGAAATAAAAAAAAATGTATTAAACTTTAACTTGTATTATATGGTTTTACTTTCTTAAATTTATGATTTACTAATGTTGTTTTTTAATTATTTCATAATGTAAAGCTGAAAAATAAAAAAAAACTTTAAATTAAATTAATAGATGAATTATAACTAGTTAGAAATGCGATATAACAAACAAAATTGTAAATAAAAAAAGAGAAATGTTCTTGACGTAAAACTTTAAATAAATCAAAGTAAAAGTAATTAATTTAAAGGTAAAATATGCTAATTATGATCCTTTCAGTCCATTAAAAATAAAAGTAAATTAAATAAAATGCATTCATTAGAAACCTCTTGTAAATATGATAATAGTATGCTAATTAAGAGCGTTGAATTGTATGTCAGTATTTTTGTTTTTTATGTCGATATGTTTGTTACCACATAGATTTATTGATGAAACGTAATTGGTGACATTATGCATTATATATTCCTCAAAAAAATATGCTTTTAAAAATTTAAAGAAAAATTTATTAAACTAAAATTATTAAATCACATAAGGTAATTTAACAATCAATTAAAGCAAACCATTATCATTAGAAACCCTTCAGTAAAACAGTTTAATATTGAAGAATTGTCAGCATTATGTTTTCACTTTGGATTTTCATGTACTTTTAGGCAGATTGATTTATAAAGTTCAATATATGATAATACGTTTTCTTTTTAAATAACGGTGGACACTTGGGTGACAAACCCTTCACCACCACAAGGCTGAAAGCGATTACTCATTTTTCCAGAAGGCACCTGTGAACCAAGTCACGGAGGCAAGCATTACCCACGCCATACCACCACAATCTCGTTTATAGGGTGGGACACATCATCTAAGAAGAAAGGTCAGAGAAACACAGAGCAAAAGAAATATCCATACCTGAACCGGGATTCGAATCCTGGACCCACAGCTCAGGAGTCAGAAATGCTACCCACTTAGCAAATATTAATAAGAGCGTATTTTATTGATGAAAACATGCATGAAGAAGATAAAAAAAATTTTATATATGATTTTACTGAAACAATCATGCTAAAGATATCATAAAATGTATTAATTAGAAAGTTTCTCGTGAAACAGGTACAGTAATAAAAGGGTAATTAAAAAGCATAAAATATAGCTTAGTATAACTCATTTCATCAAGTATATCTCAGTAGATTTATTAATGAAATATGTGAATAAGGACACAATACATAATTATATTATCAACAAATGAAAGTATGAATACAGAAATGTTGGAGCACATTTAACTAAAATTATTTTATCAGTCAATTTGAAATAAAAAAATGAGTTAAATAAAACGATCTCATTAAAAATTTTATTTTGTGTTTTTAGTTTGATGCACAATAATCCGTTTCTACACGCGATGGTTGATTCAACCAGGACTGACATTTTAAAGTCGATTCCACAAACCACTAACAAGGTGGGAACCACGAGCAAATCATCAGAGCACTAACCACTCATTATCCACCTTGGTGCTTTAACCACTGGAAGTAATAAAAAAATAATATGGATATTCACATAAGATTGAAATAGTTAAATCTGAGGCATTGGTTTAAACTATTCTTTATATCTTAGTATTTTTAGTCATACATCAAAATTACTTCGCTGTTCCTCACTTCTTTAATTGACTTGAATTGCCAATATTTTTATCAATTATGTGCATTACAATACGAGATATATTAAACCATAAATTTAGAAAACATTACTCTAAATCAGGCAGAGTTGATTTTGTCTTTACAAATACTAAAAAACTCTTGGGATTTTCTTGATAATTAATTAGAATTTTCAAACAAAGCTGCTGTAAGTTGCTGTTTTATTATTATGTTTAGCACAGTGCATTTTGGATTCCACTAAAGAATGTAAGGTCCTTAAATATACCATGCATTCTCCAGTGGATTCCTGCACATGTAGGTATCAAGGGGAACGAATGTGCTGATGCCCTTGCAAAGGAAGCACGCGATGAAGAGCAACCCCGAACGGTCACATGTACACATGCAGATGCTGCTGCCAGGAAGCATTTGCATGCCTGGCAGCACTGATCTACAACCAACATTTTGGCAAGACTACAATCCCTGACCTAGACTGCCCAAGAAACTTCTCATCTACAATAGTTCGACTACGTACTGGACATTTCAAGGGCATGAAAATATTACCAACTGGTATTGAATCCTATCCCCACTGCAAGCCCTGTCCTCAATCCCAACTGACGCCGGAACACGATTTAACATAATCCGCTCCCTCTTCCTTCTTGAAGCACCACCCATTGAGATCCTCCATGGCCTTCGAATGGGCAGACCTCGTCACCAGAACTTTTGGAGGAATATAAAATTCATTTGCATTTTGCACCTTTATGGACACGACAACAACAACAACAGGACAGTGTTTAACCTTGGAAATCATAAATAATATCCCTAGATGTGACAATAAAATGTATACCGATGGAAGTAAAACTGATCATCTTGCAAGTAGTGGCAATTATATCAAAACATCTGAAAACACTTCTACTCTTAGTCAACGTAACCCAGACTTCTGTTCCGTATTTAGAGGCGAATCACTAGCTGTGCATGCGGGACTTGAAGCCATTCTGAAGAAAAAAGATGCTGGAAATTTCTGGATTCTGACTGAAGATCAATGGAACATCTTAATAATTGTATCCATATTGGTAATAAGACAAGTGTATCACAAGTTGAAGCATATCTCACTTGATGATGATATTCATTTCCAATAGATCCCATCACATGTAGATCTTTTTGGCAACCAGAAAGCAGACTATTTGGCCAAACACGGTTGCAGACTACCAGCATCTGCATCTGATGAACTTGCCAACCAGCAACTCTTCTCTCAAACAAAAAAGATAAACAGAAGAATTTGACTGGAGCCCCCCACTCACGATTGGTATAGGGCTGGTAACCCGGGACAGTCACTGGTTCTTCTATGCGGCAGAAGAATAAATATCTTCATGACTTGCCAGTGGACATTTAAAATCTCTTACCTTTAATCAAGGTATAAAAACCTAACTTCTTTGCCAAAAATGCCGCCAATATCTGAGTTCATATATTTTAAGCTGCTTGGGACTTCTCTGGGAGGAAATTTTCACCTCACCTCTCCTTGTTACCGACTTTCTACTCGTCAATGGATTTATGGATATGGTATGAATCCGTCAGATATTTGAAGATAAGAGCCAACCACCAAGCACAGTGCTATAATGTAGTTTGTTCATTGTTTGTAAAGTCCATTGCTTCTGCCATGGGGAACGGTAAATTTTTGCAGTAATTTCTTAAATCGGACAGAGGTAGGACTTGTTGTAAGCAGGGCTATGTATTTTTTGCCGCTTCATTTGCTTTATCATTTCCATCAATATCTATATAAACTTTGGTAGAAAAAAAGCAATAATTTAAATCTTAGTCTCTAAAAATAAAATATCTTTTGAAAGATTTCCATTTTTGCTTTTCAGGTTTTGTTCAGTTACGGACAGAGGTAGGCCTTGTTGTAAGCACGGATATGCATTTTTTGCCGCTTCATCTGCTTTATTATTTCCATCAATATCTATATAAACTTTGGTAGAAAAAAAGCAATAATTTAAATCTTAGCCTCTAAAAATAAAATATCTTTTGAAAGATTTTCCTTTTTGCTTTTTTCAGGTTTTGTTCAGTTTTCAAGTAATTTTTTACTACAGATTTTTTATACTAATACAATTTAAATATGCTAGAAATAACTCATCATGCCATTTCCATTTATTAATGAGTTTCGAAAATATTGTCCAGTGTAACTTCATTAAATGCATTTTGGAAAATAGCTCTTCTCGTTTGATTATAAACAAAACTATACTAAAATTCAGAGAGTTATTTATAATTAGTTTGTAATACGTTTCTTGAGTTACTTATTTATATCAGTAGATAAGCTGTTGAACAGCCATTCGCATCGTACTTTTAATCTACAGTCAAGCGATGAGATTCGACATCTGAGATGACACCATTCTCTTAGTACCACACCTGGCTAGTAGAATTTAGCATTTAAAATATAAATTAAATCACTTACTAAAATGTTTGATAAACTTCCTATTTCACGTGAAACTTTTTTATCACTGATCAGTTAATAATATATTGTTTCTTATCCCACTTTATCCGCAGAGATACTAAAGTATCGGTGATATATTAACTACAGAGATTCCATGAACCCATGGGGGTCATGATGAAGAAGGTCGATACAACTTCAGGACCTTCAAGACCGCGGGACACCAAAGATTGAAGTCGGACTTTTGTCTCATGCCTGCAAAGCATTTAGCTGTGTTATAGCGGAAGGGTTGTTGTAATTTAAAAGCAGGGCCCACGCAGGACACAGCTTGGCATCCCATCCCCAGAGGTATCATTGAAGCCAAAGGTAGCATTCGAGAGCCACGACCTAATTCACGTGCCCTATCCACCAAGAGGGAACACCATGGTTGTTCAGGTGGGTTGGTTTTCTAATTCTCTGCCCCCCAACAACAGAAGCGAACGCCCGAACCAACCAAACTACAGCGACGGTTAAAAATATAGAAAAAGTATTTGGTCTCCCAGTATTGATCTTATTTTTATAAGAACTAAAAATCCAATTTTAAACTAGCTCTAGCGAACTAGCTCTGCTAATTTAATTAAACTACTAAGTAAAGTTATTCAAACCAATTACATTTTAGAATTAATAACATGCAAATTACGCGTTAAATCCAAACAAATAGCTCACTTTTGTTCTTAACTACGAATCTAATTTGATGGAAAAAATTAAATATACGTTAAATCTGAACAAATAAATCACATTTTGTTCTTAACTACGAATTTAAATTGATGGAAAAAAATTTGCGTTAAATCCGAACAAATAACTCATATTTTGTTCTTAACTACGAATCTAAATTGATGGGAAAAATTATATACGATAAATCTGTACAAATAACTCACATTTTGCTCTTAACTATGAATCTAAATTGATGGAAAAAATTATACGTTAAATCCGAACAAATAACTCACATTTTGTTCTTAACTACGAATCTAATTTGATGGAAAAATTATATACGTTAAATCTGAACAAATAACTCACATTTTGTTTTTAACTACGAATCTTAAATCTGAACAAATAACTCACATTTTGTTTTTAACTACGAATCTAAATTGATGAAAAAATTATATGCGTTAAATCCGAACAAATAACTCATATTTTGTTCTTAACTACGAATCTAAATTGATGGGAAAAATTATATACGATAAATCTGTACAAATAACTCACATTTTGCTCTTAACTATGAATCTAAATTGATGGAAAAAATTATACGTTAAATCCGAACAAATAACTCACATTTTGTTCTTAACTACGAATCTAATTTGATAGAAAAAGATATATACGTTAAATCTGAACAAATAACTCACATTTTGTTTTTAACTACGAATCTAAATTGATGAAAAAAATTATATGCGTTAAATCCGAACAAATAACTCATATTTTGTTCTTAACTACGAATCTAAATTGATGGGAAAAATTATATACGTTAAATCTGTACAAATAACTCACATTTTGCTCTTAACTATGAATCTAAATTGATGGAAAAAATTATACGTTAAATCCGAACAAATAACTCACATTTTGTTCTTAACTACGAATCTAATTTGATAGAAAAAGATATATACGTTAAATCTGAACAAATAACTCACATTTTGTTTTTAACTACGAATCTAAATTGATGAAAAAAATTATATGCGTTAAATCCGAACAAATAACTCATATTTTGTTCTTAACTACGAATCTAAATTGATGGGAAAAATTATATACGTTAAATCTGTACAAATAACTCACATTTTGCTCTTAACTATGAATCTAAATTGATGGAAAAAATTATATGCGTTAAATCCGAACAAATAACTCACATTTTGTTCTTAACTACGAATCTAAATTGATGGAAAAAATTATATGCGTTAAATCCGAACAAATAACTCATATTTTGTTCTTAACTACGAATCTAAATTGATGGGAAAAGATTATATACGTTAAATTTGTACAAATAACTCACATTTTGCTCTTAACTATGAATCTAAATTGATGGAAAAAATTATACGTTAAATCCGAACAAATAACTCACATTTTGTTCTTAACTACGAATCTAATTTGATAGAAAAAGATATATACGTTAAATCTGAATAAATAACTCACATTTTGTTCTTAACTACGAATCTAATTTGATGGAAAAATTATATACGTTAAATCTGAACAAATTACTCACATTTTGTTTTTAACTGCGAATCTAAATTGATGGAAAAAATTATATGCGTTAAATCCGAACAAATAACTCACATTTTGCTCTTTACTATGAATCTAAATTGATGGAAAAAACTATACGTTAAATCCGAACAAATAACTCACATTTTGTTCTTAACTACGAATCTAATTTGATAGAAAAAGATATATACGTTAAATCTGAACAAATAACTCACATTTTGTTCTTAACTACGAATCTAAATTGATGGAAAAATTAATTTGACATAGAAATTTAGGATTTATTTACAAATTACAAAATAAATATTGTTTTCAGTTCTTTTTACCTTTATGAACGATTTTTTTTTCACAAGCCATTAAATAAAAAATTTTAGTTAGTTTATTTCAATTCAGTCGTAAACGGTAATGGAATCAAATACATGCATTCCCATTAAAAAGTTCAACAAAACAATTCACATTAAGTGACATTTTTACTTAAAATGCAAACTTTATTAATATTTAATTTATTTTGAAGCACTAAACCTTTTTTATTTTTTTGAGCATTTCCAAGAGTATAAACAAACAAAATTTGACTTATATATACTTTTATACAGTATTTTTTTTTTACTTTTATACAGTTTGCTTACATTAAGTTGCCCTCTATTATCAAAGTAAAGAAATGCAGAAATTCGAAAATTTCTTAGAATATTCAATTGAGAGTGTTTGCATTTTTAAGAAGTGTAATGAATGAGTTGGAGAATATTTATCAGAGTGTCAGTTATTTAGAAACAGGAAATTCAGAGACACAAAAATAATTAACCAAAACAAGCTCTATCCTTGATAGAGGAATCATACATGTTGACTGCCTAGCGCGAATAACAGTCAATTACCGAGTAATTTATTTGATAAAGGACTCATTTGTATATATATATATATATATATATATATATATATATATATAATTTTCTACATTTTTGTGCAGATTATTTTTGAGTGTAGTTTTATTGTATATTCACATGATGCAAAAGTCACAATGAAAAAAAATTTTCATATCGTAAAATGTAAATCTATTAAAAAATGCAAAACACTTTTCCAGTTTTATTTGATTGGTGATGATAATTTTATGTTTATAAGAAGTATCATACTTCATGCTAATCAATGGTATTACCGTGAGATTTGCAAGAATTTAATATTTTGTCGATATATATATAATATCGATGTTATCAGTAAAAATCGCAAATGTATAGTAATGGATCTACATAATAAATTTTGAATATTCAAAATCAAAATTAGTAGAATGCCTCTCTAATTAACAAAATTATTTCTTTCGAAATTTAAAAGATTTTATAAATAATATAGCGTGAATGTGTTGTTGTTGTTGCACCAGTATGCTTCCCTCTACCTTGCCCTGAATTGGGCCCTACAAGTTAGATAGAAGCAGCCTGGTATAGTCATCGTGATTCTGAAGCAGAAACCAAGCAGAAGACCCCCAATGCATGGCCTGCCACCCCAGCGGTATCATTTCACTTGGAGAACATTGCGACTACACTCAATTTTAACGTGCCCCAGCTACCATTAGTGAACATAGAACCCCAGCTACCATTAGCGGTTAAGCAGGATTCGAACTCATTACCTTCCGATCATGAGAACGACCCTCTAACTAATCAGGCCCCCGTGGCCTAACGTGAAAATAAAATGTTATAAACCTGAGAACTGTAAAAAATGAAAGGTATTTCATAGTATTAGGGAATTTTTTTACTATTAAAACAAAGCAATACTTATCAAAAATATAACATGTGAATAAAAAAAAGGACATAACATTTTTTTTTTATTTTGAACAATAACTTTTTTTCTCTGTAACTCCAAATATATGAGTTTTTCATTATGTTAAAAATATTTTAGAACACAGATTTTGTAACAGATGCAATAAATTTTTATAAATTAAATCTAAAGACATTTTTTGTTCCTTAAATTAATGGTTTGCAGTATTATTTATTACATGTTTTCTCACGAATGATGTTAGTTTTGAGCAAAAGCAAGTTTTTTTCCTGCATGTGTCGGAGTCGATTCAGATCATCTTTTCCGAAGAAGGAGAAGACGGAGGCTCGGGAGAGCGTCCGGGACTTATTATTCAGGGCTCTTGATCCTCATGCATTTGGACATATGTTATCTGCCGGATGAACTTTATGGATGCTGATCCGGCCGCCGGAGTGATAAATGCCCGCTGCGGGTCGAAGGGCCTTCGTTCGCATTCGAGTGGCATTGTCTCGGGATAAAAGGGTCGCTCTGTCCAGACAGTGAGCCATGTAAGACGTTATTTATGACTGACCATTGAACACGCCTGTATGGACACTGTCCGAAAGGCTTCCACTCACTCCCTGTACACGGAAAAACGTGGACTTTGCGTAAATTTATGGGGAAAGTGAGAAAAATCGTATTTCAGTTTTACAGTGGTTAGTTTCCATTTTTCTGCTTATTTAAGCATTCTTCCACGTTTTTCTTTTATTTTTAGAAAGAATATTTGCTGAGAAGCCTGCATTGCTATGTTTAAGAGATTTGGTATTAAATAATAAACAGAAAAGTAACTGCTTGTTTGATTTACTGGAAATATAAAAAATGAACTATTTTATTTCTAAAATTTTTTTTTTCATGGTTTTAAAAGCATTTCCCCTTTTTTTCGTTTATTTGTAAGTATTTATATGGCAAACATATATCATTATATTTAAATTTTTTAATATTTAATAATATCTGGAACAAAATACAGACACATCTTGTGTAGATAGATATATACGAAAAGTGAAAACTAAAAGTATGTGCTTATCTACTGTTTAGTTTCATTATTTATACTAACATAAGCATTTATTTCCTGTTTCCCATTTATTTGTTAGTATTTATATGTTGCGCGAAATATATTATTGTTTATTATTCAATAACACAGGATAAAAAATAGACAACTTGAGTAGAATTATGAGAAAAAGTGAGGAATAAAATATTTTGATATCATATTGTTTAAATTGAATCAACATGCTTATAAAATCATTTATTAATGATTTTCTATTTTTTAATATTTATATTTATTGCAAAAGATATATTTTGATGTTTCGAATATTTCATATTAAAAAAACATTAAATAAAAAAACAGGAATCTTTTAAAAATTTGGGGAAAAGTGAGGAAGAAAATAATTTAGTTAGCACACTTTAATTTCTATCTTTAAAAATGTGTAAGGATTTCCTTAATTATTTATCTGTTTTCAATTTTTTTGTTTCGCAGAGTTTACTTTATTGCCAGTATTCTATACAGTACATTGAGTATTAAGTAATGTGTATGTTATCAATGCGTTTTAAAATTTTAAGCCATGTTTATTTAAAGATTAATCAATAATGATTAATTGATGATTATTTTTATGAAAAAATATTTAAATGTGTGACAGAACATTACTTTTGAAATGCTTTTAATATTCGAAGCATAGATTTTAAATTATTTTGAAATATTGTTTTTAAATGCCTCATTAAAGACTCATACATTTTAAAGCTAATTTGTTTGAATTCCTCTAAGAAAACGTCGTTAAAGTTTCTATGAAAAGCGAAAGCTCACCACTTTAATATGTACAAGGAAAAATTAACTTTTAATTGGGTGCATTTTACTTAGGAAAATATAAAATTTTGTAAAAAATTATTTTTCACAAAATTTAAAATTTCAAAAATTCGTAACGTTGAATATTTTTTGTCATTTGTCTCCATAGGGTGTGCATGAGAAGGCAATCAGAAAAAGAGAACATTTATTGACGAGGACAATAACTCCAAACAGGAATGTGCGCTGCTCTCTTTTTAGATAAGGGGATCCATTACAGGCCACTGTTTTACATCCAAGCTATATTTGGGATTCGAACCCTAGTTCACTTGGTGAGAGCCAATTATCCTAACCCACCCAACAGCCTGGGTGGCCAAAGTTGAAATAGCTTAAGTTAAAAGGCGTTAATTAAAACAAATACTGCTTCATTTGGTACTATTTCCTATACCTATTTGGTATTTTCGAAATTAATACAATTTATTTTCCTTAATCTCCCTTTATATGAGAGTTTCCAATAATTTGAAAATTCTCATAAAACATTAAAGGGGACGTGTTGTTCTTATTTCTAATCCCAGTTGGTGTAGCTAAGCTAAGCCATCTCCATAAAACCAAAAATCATTAGAAAGTGTAAAAATAAAATAGGATTCTCTCCAAAACCTCGTTCACAGTGAAATTCACACAGTCAAGAATATGTTTCGGAGAGCCCTGATCAGCCTTGCACTAGTGGACACTCCAGAAAGACTTTCTGGTCCTGTTGAAAAGAAAGGGATCTCATGTGGCCACTCAAAAAACGCAGTCTGCTGTGTTCTGAGGATACGGATATGGTGCAATCAACGAGTAAATATGGTTAATAATAAAAGAGACGTGAAGAATTTCATTGAAAATTCAGTGAGACGATATTCATTAGCTAAGTAAAGTAATCAAAAAGTTTAATTATGTTGATCTTCTCGAGTGCCAGCTAGGCTGGCAATGCAGGGTGCACTGCTCCACTTTTTCATCTGAACCATATTTTGCTGTTGAGTCCGATTTCTTCAGTACACACATGCCATAGGGACCAGTTTATAGGGTAGGCAACCATTTACAACACATTCATACGCAGAAAGAACAAAGACAGTATAGATAGAGAGTGATAGTACATCCATGCCCGAACTGGGATTCAAACCCAGGACCAGACTATACGTAGTCAGGGGCTCTGACCACTAAACAGGGTGGGGGGCAAGTTTAATTATAATTACATCAAAAGGTTTAATTATAATATATATATATATTATAATTAAACTTTATATATATATATATATATATATATATATATATATATATATATATATATATATATATATATATATATACTTACACGTTCTTACGTTATATTATTATCTTAAATGATATTTTAGGTAAAAATGTCATATGGAATATTTTATTGAAATTATTTATGCATATATAATACGTATCTTAGTTTATGTAAGCGTTTTACAGATATTTTTAGAAAAGCTGTCATTTCGATCAATGCGCCATTTACGTCCAAAAAAAAATTTCCTTATTTTAGAAATGCCAAACAACACCGCTTAATTCATCAGCCAATCAATACTTTTGAACAATGTTTTCTTCTCGACAAAGTTAAGTGCAGGTGTTCAAAATTCAATGACGAGCGCGATGATCAAAATTCACAGGCTGATAAGGGTCACGGAAAATACAGTTTGGGGAATTCTCCGCTCCAATTTTTCAGAAGTGGATTTGGAAGCTCCAATTTCCCGGCACGTTTCAAAACCATTGCCTTTCCTATAAAACAGGGAATAGTTCTTTTTCCGCCCAGAATCCTGTTTGATTTATGCGCTGCTTTATCAAAGTCGCTTTATTAGCCAATGTAGGAACTTTTTCGCTGCGCATAATTCCTCACAAAATAAAAATACTCCAATGTGCAAGGTATGCGAGGAAATGTGTGAATATTTGTCAACAACAGCAGAACTAAAGGTGTTAAAATTATTTTCCCATGTTAAAGAGGTTTTTAATAAAGAAAATTGTGAGATTTGGATTATTTAGATTCAAACTTAATTCAGGATTTCTTAAAATATTTTAAATTCGGGTATTTTGTGAGAGAGAAGAGTTAGTATAATTACATTTCTCAAGCGGCAATAATTAAACCTTCTATTTATTTTTGATTAGAAGTATAACATATTGTAAGGAAGTAAAAATTTTATATTCTTAAACGTTTTGTGAAAGTGGAGCAGCGCACACCCATATTGCCAGCCTAGCTGACACACGACAACAACAACAGCAACAGCGTTTTTTGAAATTGAAATTCAGTATAATCATAAAAATTACTAAAAAAAAGTTTTAAATGGCGCGTTCAATTTTTTTTATTATTTCACCTTTTTTTCGGAATTTTAATTTTATTTAATGAAATATATTTCTTACTTAGATAAATTTGAAAAGTAAAATTTAAAGAATTAGCTTTTCTAGTGTCTTCAGTATATTTTTATTATATGTAAAATAAAGAAACGAAACATAATTTGGCTTATTGCTTAAATCAAACATCAAATAATTTATTCTTTTTTAATGATCAAAATCCTTACCCTTAATCTTCTTTGCACAGCGTTGTAACTGCCTTACGGTCTAAGGCATGTTATTGCCTTCTAGAGGTATTTTCATTGACAACAAGCCATTTTCATGTACCGCAAAGGTGAAAATTTGAAAAATTCCCGAGCACCAACTACGACAGTATCTTTTGTCAAAAGCTGAATTAAAAACTTTTCCATAAAAGTGGAATAGAATTTCAATCAAAAGTGATCGTTTTTGCTAACTTAAAATAAAAGAAATTCTTCATTTCAAAGCTTTTATAATATCTTTTAATTCATTTGAAGTGTAAGAATCACTGATTTGAACTTTTTATAAAGTTCTTTATATCATGATGTCAATTATTTTAATGATAAAACAAAATGTTCTGGAACAATTCTCCCTTCAAAAATGAAAATTATTTACCCCTTTTAAAATAGTCATCGTGGCATGACTGATAAGAGTAAGATAAAATATCATGTTACATCTCTTTCTTATACTTTAATAATATACTATTTTTACCCATTGAAGTAAATATGTGTACGCTTTTCCCAAAGTGACACCGATAGAAAATTTTCGACTTCTTTTGATTATTTCATAACAAAACATTTTATAATTTCGTAAAAAAAAGAAAGTTTTCAACTGTTCAAAACTTTAATGACTCTAGTTTATTATATATATATATATATATATATATATATATATATATATATATATATATATATATATATATATATATACTTCTAACATATGTAATTTATATGGCTTAATGAATGAATTAAATGTGAATTCTTTACACGTTTAATTCATTGATGTCGTTGTGTGTATAGGTTGCCTAGGATAGATTTCATAACGCTACAACTGCACATAAATGCAATACTTCCGCTTAAAAGCATTTCTGCTTTGAGTTAATCTTCCATAATAATATTAGTCGCTAAATTTTGTAACCATATTTATTCGGTGCATTTTTTCTGTTCTTCGCTAACACAGAAAATAAAGTCAATCATTTTGTTGGTGGATTCTTGTTTGGTCATCATTCTATGCTTATTATTTTTATTATTTACAGAAATATATTCCATAAAAATAATGATTCATTTTAAAGTTCACATATTGGATATTGTTACTCAAAACACACCACTTGTTGTTAACAGTGCAAAATTTTGCCCACATCTACCGCGCGAGACAATTTTAATTAATTTTATGGAGGAAAGAATTTTCAAGTTTTTATAACCCTGTTTACTAAGACTATTTAATATTTTTAAAAATTGATCTAATTTTTATAGAATTTCATGTTCAAACACGCTGGATTCTCTGTTTCAAGAGACCGATCGCAAATTATTATGAGATGAAAATTTTGAAATTTGAAGTGTTGCTTCAAAAATTTATTTTTAAATAAAAATTATTTTTATGGATTCTAATATAAATTAAGAAATCATTAGTAGATGTATTACTATTTACTTTCACGTTTTATTTATGTTCTGTAATTTTAATTTCCGTAGCCACTTTCATTTAATGTGCATATTCATGTTGCCAGACATATATAATTAGTATTGCGTGCAATGTTAGTTTAATAGTTGAGAAGTAGTTTAGTTGAAACACACAATGAATGGCAAGGCAATGGAATTCCACACATTATAATTTTCATTTTACTTCAAAATTAGAATACATAAATGTCGTTAATAATTTTACCCATACCTATCACATACTATAAACGAAAGGTAGATATAGATAAAAAATAAAAAATATATATTTCTTTCAATCCAACTTTTCACAAAAATTTAGAAATACCAATTAAAATTTTAAAATTTAAATAAAAATAAAATATTTAAAATAAATTGTTAAAATATGGAGTTTGAATAACACTTGATTTAAAACATTTAAATATTTTGACATTACCAAAGAATTTTCTCCAGAATTATAGTTATCTAAAGATACACACATCTGCAATCATTCTTACGATAATAGTAGATTATTAATCAATTATGTTACTGAAAGAGTCGCATATATAACAATACACATGATATGTGTAGAACACTTTCCACGTATCAATATACAGTGGAACACAATTGTCCCAATCATTTTCAGAAAAAATAATTAAGAGTTAAGTTGAGAAGGAAAGCAGTGAGAAAAGAGAAAAGATCGGACAAAAAGAAAGGTAAGAGAAGGTATTAGAGTTGAGGAATTCAGAAACATTCTTTTGAAAATTCTTGGACGTTCAGAAGTTTGTGATGAAGGTACAAAAGCAGGGATTAGGAATCAGACTATGGATTTCAAATTGTAAATCATTGTCAATTTATTGAAGGCGTCGAGGAATAAGATGACCTTAAGGTCCACGTTGGAGCAGACACGTAACCATCATTTAGTGAAGCATTTGCTAGTTTTGAGACTGCTTTGAAGTGGAGAGAGAGTCAGTCCGAATGTGTTCACATGAACATTCTCAGTGGCAAGCGGATGAGCAACTTCAATTTCTGAAAATGCCGATGAAAGCAGGCAAACATCAGACTCTGACAAAGACGTTCAACAAACAATGACATTCATTTACAGCTGTGTGTACATACGTACTGTTCTTGTGGGTATATAATGTGAACTCTACACTTGTTGGTAATTTAACACATAAAAGTATTGCCTTTTCATTAAATTCTTTTTTCTTAATGTAGAAAGTTTTCCGCCCATTTCCAACATACAATAATAAATTAAAATGGAAAAAAATTTTTAAAAAAAATTGATTCATCTTATGTTTTGATTATTGCAATGAGAGTCTAGCCCTAATTGATTCGGATGATTGGAGTTTCACTGTGTAAGTGAAAAATTTGTAATATTTTATGTTTTATAAGGTGATTTTATTTTAAAGGAACTAAAAAATAATTTTGATTTTTTATAAGCCTTTTATTGTTAACATACTAGTTTGCTAAATTTACGGCTACTATAATTTTTCCCTTCTTAAAATTTAAAATATGAAACTACTTTATGAAAGTAATTCTTAATGATGCATAATTATATGAGTTAGTATTATACACAAAAATAACTGTTTTAATAAAGCATTTCCAAAAATTTTGTATCTTATAGAAATTATCTTTTATATAAGCAAAGGATTTATACTATTTTATTGCCATAAGGAAAAATTTTACGTCGATGACTTTATTTTTAAAATAATTTATTGATTTTAACAAAAATCCAAATCTTAATTTTTTTCTACGTGTTCCCATATTCATACATACATACATATATGTACATATATTTATTTATTTACAAATAAATTATGCAATACAAGGAAAATATAATATTTAAAAGTTCTTAAATCAAATTAAAATAATAAATTAAATCAACTTCAAATAAATATGTATTTACAATCCTAATTAACGAAAAAGCAGATAAAGAAAGTGTATAAATACGAATGTTTTAAAAATCAAAACTACAAATGAGACAAAAATTGCAAATCAATGATTAAGAAATTAAAATAAAATTCAAAGATAACAAGTCATCAGGAATGTGACGGTCAGCTTTGCAAAATGGACAAACACTTTTTCCTGACATGCATGAAAGATAAATGTAAAATTCTCCGTTCATTTCTCTCGATAGCTATCTGTAAATAAAGGGAAGATGTGCAGAAGCGTAAATCAAAAATTCTGTCAAAAATGTTAAAGCAACATAGTAAATATACCAATCACGAAAAGAAAAAGAACAATATCCAAGCCTATATACCAAACCTTCTTTTTACTTCAAATTAAATAATGACAAAATTGCTAAATACAAAATAATTTGAGGTATTAATTAGTTGAGTATTATTAATATACTTTTGAAGTAAATTCAAAGTTTAAATAGACTATCTATTGAAATTTAAGAAGATGTTTTCAGGCTTTTTGTAAACTTCAATGCTTGGGTGGTCCTTTTTCTACGACTTATTTCCATCTTACAAACCATTCCATACTTTCTACGTATATTAAAATCAAATTGATAAGGATATTATTATTTTTAAGGTATTTAAATTAAGCATTTAATTTAATTTCTAATGAATTAAAAATTATTATGAATTTCATTTGATGCACTGAAGATAACATTTTTATAAATATTTAAGTTTCAATAAATAAATGTATTGACTTTAACCCCTTGTTCAACAGATCGAACACTGGACCTTTCACTAGAAAGAGAATTGTTTTACATCTATGCCACAGAGAGCCCTACATCATCGTAGAGCATCGTAAACTTTGGGAAGGCAGATGAGTGAGCTTGCGTCGAGAAGTCGGTTTAGGTTTTATCATAAAACGTGGGTTTTTCTTGATATTAAAATTTTGATTGCTACATTCATAATTTGAAACGTAAGTAACATTGATTTGATTTTAACAAAATGTTGCTTGCGTTGCCACTCACACCGTTTCAAAGCGTCATAATTAGGTTTTTGGGATTACTTCCACCTGTCAGAGTGTGTAGCAATCCGTAATCTTTAGAAAAGATTTTTGACATTTCTATAGAAGGCTTTTTGATCATATTCTAAAACTTTTATGGATATCTTGTTAAAAATAATTAAAACATACTGTTCGTTTTTCTTAATTGTAAAATATCATTAAATTTATTTTCTTACTTGTCGATTAATACATAGCTTTTTAAGTAAATTTCTTCACATTCCTATATTGATAATTCTTCCTAAGCAAGAATATTTTATATTTTAATATGATGTAAATTACTGATATGTAGGGAATTACTGATACTTCTGATACTCCTATTGAAATGATGCCTATTTTTAAATTTGTATGGTAATTCCAGCAAATAATAACATAAAAGTGAATATAGTGATTTATAAAACTCCAAGAAATCATGATTTA
Source organism: Latrodectus hesperus (assembly GCA_037975125.1). Taxonomy (NCBI): domain Eukaryota; kingdom Metazoa; phylum Arthropoda; class Arachnida; order Araneae; family Theridiidae; genus Latrodectus; species Latrodectus hesperus. The sequence goes on from CM075860.1 coordinate 23,300,784, forward strand.
TATAATAAATATGGAATGTTTTCAAAATTTTAAATTTATAAGTTTAATAAATAGGACAAAATTTATTTCGTAAAACAAATAATATTAAAATATATTTTTATTCACTCTATTTTACCCTCATTTAGTGCATGACATTCAAAAAGTCTAGAAAGTTTGTTTTAAGTATAATTTTTAATTTAATCTCACAACTTTGTTAAACAGAGCTTAGTAGATTAAAATCAATCAACTTGTTTGCCTGAGGATAATTTCCCGTCAAAGATACAAACTGTTGGCATAGAAAATTCCAGTGCTGCATAGTCATCTCTTAATCTGACGGAATGAGATACATGATTTCTCAGGAAATTTCTCAACCACTTAAAACGCACGGCTCACGAAAGAGCGCGCTTATAAAGAGCGAAGCGAGTTGTCAGGGAATAAGCAGCGCAAATTCATCTAGGTGCTCCCGGATAAGCAGGATTTCACTTCGTGCCGTGAAATTCAGAGATTGCTTATGAGAAGCTTTTGAAGGCTCTCTGATAAGCTACATTTCAGAGTTTAGTAACTGGTTTGAATCCAGTAATGAGCGCAATTTAAAATTTTAAAGTGGCTTTTATGAAGAGTGGAAGCTGAGCTCCGTGTTGTTCCAACCATAAACGCGTTAGCTTATAATAAAAAAAAACTTAGGAACACTGATTATTATTGTGAGCACAAGCCAATTATGAGAGGATTTGCATGGTTCAATATGCATTAAATATATAATTATTTAAATAACGCATGGACTATAAAAATGTAATTAAAATATAGGGCTAGAATAAATGCTCATTTTGAAAAAGCTATGTTTTCAAAAGTCTTTCTCGTACAAATATGAGTGATAAGTGAGAAGAACCACTAACTCAACAAATTTAGGTTGTGTACTTCAGTTGTTGTTGTTGCACCATGCTTCCCTGTACCTAACTCTCAGTTGCTCTTTACCAGTTAAAAAGAAGACGCTGAGTAGAGTCTAAATGATTTTGAAGCAGGGACCAAGCAGAAGACCCTGAATACTTGGCTTGTCTCCCCCAAAGGTTTCATTTCACTTGGATGATATTGCGACCAGTTTTAACATGACCTTACCGTCTTTAGTGAACAGGATGGATCTTCGGTTAATCTGGGATTCGAAATAATTATCTTCCGATTATGAGAACGATGAACTTACAAATTAGGATACCTGGCGTGGTGGAAGAAGTGCATTATCTTTCTGATCGATAGTGCCAATAGTTGTTGCAGTTGTATACTTCCCTGTATTTAGCCCAGAGTCGGGCTTTAACAGTTAGATTGAAGCAGTCAGATGGAATTCTTCGTCATTTAGTAACAGGTGCCAAGCACAAGACCCTCAATGCTTGACCTATTACTAATGGAGGTGTTATTTTACTTAGAGGATATTGTAACAATTTCCGTTTTAACGTGCCACTATCGCCTTTTTAGTGAACATGATGGATTTTCGGTTAAGTCATGTTTGTACAAACTACCTTCCAATAATGAGTACCCTAGCCTACCAGGAAACCACGACTTGACAGTTAGAGATAAGTACTGATCAAAAGTGTGGGAAGAATCGCAAAAAATATTTTTGTCCTCCCACATGCTAGTTGTTCGTATCTTTTAGATGTTCAATAGGTTTTAAGAAGAGAATATTGAATACACCTATCTGAGGGAAAAAAGCATGCTGCTGGAGTATTGGCAATTTAAGTGCACTTGCTTTCTTCTGTGGAAGGAATGTGATTATCGTCTGGACATGCAACGTGTCACCAAAGGGAAGCATAATGAATATTTGTTAAGGGTATATAACTTGTGGGTGTTCATTTTCATATATCTTTCATACGTGTAATGTTTTTGAAATGCACCGTAATCACCAAGATATAAATATAGCTGTTAAAGAGCTTATGTCACTATGAAATATCGGAATCGTAGAATCGACATTCAGTGCTAAATGTCGACGTATAACGTCGGTGATAGGTAGAATATTCTAATACATTCTCGTGCGCAATCAGACTATCGCGGCTTTTGTCAACTAAATAAAATGCTTTCATCATGGTTAGAAATAAAAACCGAGATCAATCTAGAGATGATTAGGTCAATAAATGGTTTCTCCCGCTGCGTTGGAAATCAGAAATCTATTTGCTATGTTCTGAAATAGTTTCGCTTATTAGTATTAAGCATGACTTGATGGTAAGCGTATCGTTTTCTCGAATTTTAGTTTAACAGAAATTAAAACTGATGTTTATTTTGATACATTGCCGCACGCCCTTTCTAGTGGTCAGAGTCCCTGACTACGGATAGGGAGGTCCTGGGTTCGAATCCCAGTTCGGGCATGTGCGCATTATCTCTCTCTGTCTATCCTGTCTTTGTCCTTTCTGTGTATGAATGAGGTGTGAATGATTGCCTTCCCTATAAACAGGTCCCTATGGCATGTGTGTACTGAAGAAGTCGGACTCCACACCAAATATGGTTCAGTTGAAAAAATGGAGCTGCATAATCCATATTGCCAGCCTATCTGGCACACGACAACAACAACATTTTGACACATTTTTCAAACATTATGTTTTTGCAAACTTAAATTTATTGATTGCGAGTAAACATAAATTTAATTGTTTAATTGTTTTTCTCTTAAGCTAGATACTCTTAAATACTTTCGAATGAATATTTTACAGTACTTTTTGCTAAATTTAAGTACATTCATTTTTGTGAGCTCTAGTTTCTTATATAACACCCAGCTAGTTGGATATTTCATATCTACAGCTCAACAAGGGTCAAGATGTCGCCACCTTATACAGAAACCTAGTTAGCATGCAGTCGTGGCCCCCGAGAGGGGAAGGCTCTTCGTAATTTAGAATCAGGGACGTTGCATAAAACCTCAGTACTTGATCTACCACCCTAAGAGGTATAATATCAAATGGAGGACATTTGGACCACGACATAATTAGCATGCTCCAGAAGTGATAACGAGAATCGAACACCCTAACCATTCAAGACACTGCAGTCACATATTTGAAAATCATTAAAAGGAAATTATTTTTACTATTAAGATAAGGAGAAGCAAATATATCGCATCTTTACTCGCAATGAAATATTCCTATTAAACTCAAACCCGAGCAGGTCAAATGTGAAAAATAAGTATCTTTAAATATTTGCAAGTAAAATGTAAAATTACTTCAAAATGTATTGAAAATGTATTGAATTGCGCATAAGCAATGTCAGATTGAAATATAGTACACCTAAGAAATCATATTTCAACAACGGTCAGTTCTGCATTAAACTCAGAGGCCACTAGTGGTGGGTGGTGGGACTAATCCCCATCTGGTCTAGTGGAACTAGATTAAATCCATGAGATAATAGATAGCCAAAAAGTCCAAAAGCAGATGTGGACTTATCACAGCCTCTTCACGAGAAAACCCCAAGCACTTCAAGATGTGTTGCGAGTAAAACGGAGCATTGTCGCACTTGGGACATGATGGGTATTTTCCTTCACCGTCCTCAAAGATCATACATTTCAAGTGGCCAGTAGAAAGTCGAGACACTGTCGTCTGATGATGATAGGACAAGGTGCTCCAGGTCTCCAGATCAACAGAAGCTGTCAAATTTTCCCCTTTACCATGAGTTATATGAGAGACAGTTGATCTGATATACCTCCAATCACATTGTGGTGTTAAATACAGATTAATTAACTCAGCGTTTCCTGTATGACCCTTTAAAGCAGAACATGATTTCAATGGTCAACACATGTGAACATGTAGCGCATCACCTTCTTCAGATATATCGCTGAATGATTCAGTACTATTCATTTAGGCGGTAGTGGAAATTTTAATATTCAGATCACATCTAACTTAAGTGCTATGGCAAATAATTATGAAATAGTTCCCAGGAAATCTAGTCTTATACAAATACAAGGTTCAGTTGAAAGGGTTAATCATGTATACAGAGTAAGTTTACTATATGGATAAATGGTAATACTTAAATTTATGATATTAGATTGTTTTTTACTCAATTTGCCAAGAGCACGACTTGCGACAAAGACACGTGCCAACAACTATATGATGCCAAATTTAACATTAAACTAAAAAGAAGGAAGGAAGGACAAATTGCGATCTTTTGAAACTTAAGAACATCGCCGTAGAAACAGTTAATGCTTTCGAAGGATTATGAGCAAATACTGTATCAAAAGCCATGTTTCAAGGAAAACTATTAAAGAGGACTAGAAATTTGCCACCTAGATTTTGGCTGAATTTTCTGCTACAACATGAGAGGAATTTAAAGAGAATTTTCTACAGTAAGCAACGAAAATATTCCAAAGCTATAAAAATATTTTTGCTTAAATTGGTGATATCATACAAAGTTTGAAGAAATAAGAGAGATTAGGTTGAAATTGCACAAGAGGAGCAATTGTTAATCGTGTTTCATGTAAGGAAAAGTGCTACACCTAACAAGCCTCATTCACTTGCAAATTTTCAAGTCTGTGGACAGTGCGCTCAAAAATAGATCGTAACTGACCAGTTGTGAGTCTTCCCGCACGAAGCGTTATATAATTCTTTAAATCATTCAGTACCTGCACGTTACACCAGGCTATTTAAATAGCCCCATAACCAAAAACTGCATGGAGTTAGATCCAGTGGACATAGTAGCTATGGATTAGGGATACAGCGAATAATACCAGGTTCATCTGTGAAGTGTTGAATCAATAGCACCTTCACAGATCCATGGATATATGAGGAAGCCCCATCCAATGATCGATGTAAGGACAAGCTTTTGCTGTAGTTGCGGCACAACAAACATCTGTAGCATAAAATGGTAAAGATGGCCCGAAACGGAATATGTGATTGACTCACGTTCACCAATTTCCTCAAAGAAGAATAGTCCACGGATGAATGCAATCGGGAATCCACACCACACTGTGACATGAAGTTTAGTGTGGATCCAAAGATTTTCCTTAGCCCCAATGCGAATTTTTTGTGTGGTGACTGTCCCATTAAATTACAAATGAGCCTTGTGGTCCAAGGTCATAACAAATCATGAGTCATTCTGTTGGAAAAACTGACTAAGAGTGACAGACGTTGTGGCTTTTACCTTTTTTCACCAAGCAGCTTTTGGCTATGGTGGATCTTGTATGGGAAATAGCGCATTATGTTTCTGAGTATTTTTCAGATGGTTCTGTAAGAATAACGTGTCCGTTGAGAAACTGCAAGCTCGCTACTGTCCTCAAACTCTTTTATCGGTGAATGTGCGTCAGCTGCCGTCTTGACGGCATCAACATGTACACATTAACGGCGTTCTAGGATTAACACCTGATTTCTTTGTCTATTCAAATACTTTTATTTGACATTGATCCACGACTTAGGATCTTTCAACGAAGAAGTTTTTTTTAGTAGAAACATTCTCTTTCTGTTCTCATAATTCAACAATAACGCATTTTTAGTTGCAGAGACGGGTGCCATTACACCTGGAAACATGGATTTAAACATGACAACGTCAGCAAACGTTTTACCCCCTAACGTGTTTTGTATAGAGAACTTTTATTACTCATTCTTTGTTCTGAATACTCAATATTGGTTTTGCATTCTTATTCTCAACTGTCAATATTCTTTCGGTATTCCTTTTGGGTAGTTTATTAAATTCCATGTTTTTCCGAAAAAGTGTTTTCTAATTAACATTTTGAAACTAATTTTCCTTTCGATTTCCTCCTAAAGCATCTCGAGTATGGCTCCTTTACAATATTTCGTTGCATTCAGTTTACTTGTTTGCACTGTGGGATGCCGTTTGTAGGTGAAATTCAATTAAAACTACCCGGTATATCATATGAGGTATTAAAAGTATCTGCAAACCTTAATTTTAAACTTTGTGTAAAAAATGTATACTTTTTTATAATCTGTGAAAGAAAACGCAGAGAATATAAAAATAAATAATAAAAGGAAACAATTTAATAAAAATTTAAAAATATGAAATTTTAACTTAATTTTTATAAAAATGAATACCCGAATGAATAAATTTGCTTTATAAATATTTATGACACAAATCTGTATATATTCAAATTGTAATACTTAAATAACTTTAATGTTTAGAAAATAATTAAAATATCTTATCTTAGCAGCCGAATAGTTAGTCACTGGTGTTAGATTCAATGCTACAATAGTCTGATGCAGATCTATCCGTTTTAACCTTAGGTTTAACAGTTCATGCGTTTAAACCCCAACTTTGGTATATAATCTCGTAGGGGTTCCGAATTCATTTCGTAAGTTTTGATCTGGTTAATAAAAAATGAACATTGAATGATAAACATCTCAGGCAATGCTGGGTAGACTTATATTACCTGAGCTTATAAATTGTTATCTTGTGGCTGAAAAGACACAAGAAATAACAAGCCTTTCTGCATTTGCAGGTGAAGCCTCTGAAGTAGACCTTGCTGAAAAAGACAAGGAAACTCAGAGGCAATCTTGTAAAGGGGTAGTAATGAATCCTTCACTTGAGGTAGAAATGACCTCCAAACCATCTTCTTCTGGTGAAAGTCAGGAAGCTATCCCTAGTATGACTGATTCTCTGACCAGATGGGACTGTTTCAGCAAGACCCTATCTGCTGGAAATGTCATACGCAAGAGGAAACGGCAGAGCATATCATTTATGAATGCGAGGCTCTTGCCCTGCCTAGATTAACTTCTTTAGGCATCATCTATACTAGAGAGTTACACCTAGACTCCATGAAAGGGTTATCGGACTTTATTAATAAAGTAGATGACCCGAGCAACTGGAACTAGGAAACATTGGGTTCGGAGTTAATGGTACAAAATGCTGATAAAAGCAGAGGTGCCCAATGACATACAAACCCAATTCTAAGAAGAAGAAGAAGAAGAATGATAAACAAATCAAGCCATCATAGGTTCGATTTTTAACCTTGTCAGGTGTCTTAGTCATTTTTCAAAGTCTACATGAAACCAAAAGCATGGACTGTTTAGCATTTGCGATCAAGAAATTGACGTTTCAGTACAAAACAAACCACTTTGGTGTATGTTCTTAAGCTTCTTAAGTATTGAAAAAAAAGTGTGTAGGGGGTTTAACTCAAAAATAGATAACTTTAAAAATAATCTGAATTTCGTAATACATTTTTTGTATGGTAGAGGAATGTGTCAATGTCAAAAGAAAGCTTTCATAAAAGAAGTTGAGATTTTGGGGCAAAGTATCTTCTTAATAGTAAAATATGTTTTGCTAACATTGTAAAAATATATTAATTTTATTAAAGGAAGTTATTTACAAGTCTATTTAAATGGTTTGCTAAACCAAAAACATCCCGTTGAAGTATAAACGTCAGGTTCTATATTGGTTTGGTTTGTTTGTCGCTCTACGGTCATTTTTTTAACACGAGGGCTAATTAGACCGGGACCTACGGTTTAAAGTGGATACCGAAATACTACAAACATCCATGCCCAAGGTGGGATTCGAACCCACGAACTGTTGAACCGAAGGCAAGAGCGCTAACCATTCGGCTGCCAGCTCGGCTGGTTCTTTATTGGGGCTTCACTAAGAACTAAAATACATCAATGCTTAGAACTGCAATCTTAATTTAAAAGAGAATAAAAAATTATGGGGATTTTTGTATGTAAACCATTTTACTGAATGATAGAGAATTGTTTTTATAAAACAATTGAGATTTTTGGGTTTAATTGCTATAAAGAAGGCAAGTAGCATTTCTTCTCATGCAAGAATCTAAAGCTAATTATCAAAACAACTAATCTTTGGCTACCTTTTGTGAATCGGCCATTCTTTTCCGGAGTTACGGATCCCTCTTTTCTCCGTGTGTTTGCTCTCTGCACAAGAGGCAAAAAATTCACTCCATCCCCTCCTGTAATATCTCATGACCTCTGAAATTCGGAGAAGAAAAGGCAAATCTTCAGTACAACATTTACTATTTTGCTTTGTGAATGGAAAAATAAGGATAGTTAGAAAATATTTCGGATATATACCAAAAGACACTTTGAATGTTGACATTCATCAGCGAATGTTGATATTCTCGGGATTTTGATCTTTCACAGAAACAGATATGTTAATAGTTTCTACTCTTGTTTTGGAAGTAAATTAACATTTAGAAAAAAATATTGTTGATCATCCTTTTTAACGATATATAAAGCTTTTGATTTGCTTTAGATGAATATTCAGCACTTCGCTGCAAAGTGAGGATTCACAATTCAATCCAAATATTCTTAAAACAAATAAAATGACTTTTAAGTACCTGCAGTTATTTATATTTTGTGTGTGTGTGAACATCAGTATAGATTAATTTATCTTCTTAACAAAGTAACATATGGCGTATCTCTTCATTTTAATGCATAGATATTAAGAAACTTGTAATTTTAACCACATATTAACATGGATATTTATTGTTATTTAAGTATAAACATTATATATATATATGCTTCCCTATAGCAAGCTCTGAGTTGGGCTCTACCACTTAAAAGTAGTTGGGTGGAGTCCTCTTGATTTTGAAGCAGGAATCAAGCAGAAGACTCGTAACACTTGGTCTGCCACCACCAGAGGTATCTTTTCACTTGGAGGAGATTGCGACAAAGCCCAGTTTTAACAGGCTCCGGCAACCTTTAGTGGACACGGCGGATTTTCGGTTAAGCTGGGGTTTGAAATAACTACCTTCCGATAATGATAACGACGCCCTATCCAACCAAGCAACCGCGGCCCCTAACTGTAGGTATGAAAAATAGTTGAAGTCCAAAGAAGCCCTATCTTGGCTGTATTATGGGTGTAACAAAATATTCAATCATATCCATATAGAGCGTAGGTACCCAAAGAGGTCTAAGTGGACCCTCAGGGGTTCTTAGGAGACCATACGGGGGTCCACGTAGACGTGAAAAGAAAACTGGGGTTCACACGTTGTACGTGGGGGTCCACGAAAAATTTTCTAGTTTTCATTAAAAATAGAACAAAAATTTTGGCTTGAATTTACCTATCAATGTATGCAGATAGAATCATTCACTAGGTTACTCACAAAATATTCGAGACTCAGTTCAAACGCAGAATTGAATAGAACAATAGATAGTAGTACAAGAGTGTACACCACATGTCGAGACTTGCTAAGTGCCGCACATGCCCACGCTCGTCCGGGATGCTTGTTTAGACCTGCAAAGGGATGAAATGTGACTTGCGCTGTGCTTACAATCTACATTAGTATGAATATGAATGCCAAGAACAAAACGTTACTCCTTTTTTTCCGGGATTTTGAACATAAAAGTGAATTGATGTCAGTGTTTTCAGTGTCGGAAAAAGTAAGTATCTGCCTATTATACATATTTTTATTGAATATTGAAATTTATCAATCATATTATATTTGTTTTACTATTTGAGTGTGGTAGGTAGTCATGTAGTAAAAATTAAATTCTAAAGATTATACAAAATTTCTATAAAAGTACAAAAAGCTAGGGAAGATTAAATTTTAGGTACCTAAGTACATTTTTGTCTAAAAATATTTATTTATGTGACGAATTATTTATTTATCAGCCATTCAATAAAATAGCGGTGTTTCCACGGGCACTTTTTTGTTTTTTATTGCAATAATTCTATTCTGTTGTGTTATAATAACCATATTCTAGTAAAATCACCTCAAAAGCAAAAATGTTTTTACGGTGACTATTTTCTATTGTTGATTTACATTTCGGAGTTCATTGTTGATATTTCGTCAATTTTTGATTGTTTGTAATAATAAATATTTACAATTTTGTATAACCATATGTATTATTTTAATAAATAAAACACAAAAGTAAATGTGCTACTCTTTTTTCTTACCCCCCCCAATTTAGGGTAATATTTTTTAAGAGTTTTATGAATACAGTAGAAATGTAGTAGTAGGAAAAATAGAAATGTAGAAATAACAAAAGAAAAGCAGCAGGGGGTCTATCGAAAATAAAAAAAACTTTGAAAGTGGTCCTGCAGAAAAAAAAAGTTGGGAACCCATGGTATAGAGTATAACCAATGAATGCAGATGCATGTGATCTTGCATTATCTTTATGGAACAGTACCTTCCTTCGCTTGAACTCAGTTCTGCGTTAGGACTACATAGAAGCTTCAACACAGACTAGCATCTCGCTGTATGCCTTTCTGCCCATGGTTTTTATCTTTTTTCCAGATATTCTTAATAGGTAATAGGATGGTGAAATTACCAGATACAAAGAATGGTCTTTTTGTTACAGAAATTACGATTTAAGACGCTACTGACGGGTACAATAGGAGCAGACTGACCGCTTGTCGCCTTATGTTGTTGAAGTTAATCCAATTTTCATTAATAATGACGATCCGGTCCTAAATTTTGTCTTTGTGTTGGTATTCGAGCAGATTTTTGCATGTCTGAACACATCTGTCCTTAACTGCTTTGATCAGCATGCATGACGCACCCAGTGATTGAACCGTCAAGTTTATGCAATGCATAGCAGGACTAATGGATGTAGCACTAATATCTTTATATTTCAGCTAGTTCTCAAGTGGTTAAATAGTGCCGTTCTTCCCATAAGATCTCGCCTCATTAAAATCAGTAAGCCAGCCAAAGCACTCTGTTTCTTGAATGTTACGTGACTTGTTTCTGATTTTTCGTACCAAACCTTCACAGTGTCATTTGATACAGCTGTAATATCTAAGCTGTACACATGATTTGGTGACATTCTGTAGCTGATTCTTTTACAACAGAACTGGAAATAAATGATGGTTCAAACCTGATAGATTAATAATTCTATTTTAAAATCTTTGTACTTAGTAACCATATATTTTTACAGTTCTGACAACATAATGCTCTAAAATTTCCTTCTTTCAAATACCAAATATCATCTGAAAAATTAATGAGGAGCATACCAAAGTAAATTAGTTAACCAGACGAAATTAAAAACTTTCGTTTGAACTCGATAATTATATGTGCGTGTTTGCGCATGTGAAATTTTTTTTTCTGTTTTCGGAAAGCAATTTACTTATGTTCATTGCAACAAACGCTTTTTCGATTTTCCTAATACGTCGTCGGTTGGGCATGCATTGGAAAGAGATGAAAGGAGTCCCTTACCGAATTATTGACTTGGTATCTAAATGGAATTTTTTTAATTCCTTGCCTTTATTCTATAGGTTTTTATCAGTGACATTTTTTCGGGGTATAATTTAAACAATGCTGAGTAAACAATATATAAATATAAATATTGTTATTTTAATTTAAAAATAAGATGTTTTCCATTTGAAGCCAGAAAATTAGCAGACATAGACTTCTATTATTTCACAATAATATCAAAAATATAAAAATCAATTTGCATTTTAATTCATTAATCCTTTACATTATCCAAAGATGTACACATTTTCTCAGCTCTTAAGATTGTCTTTAATATTTTGAAAATCTTTTCTCTGTTTTATTTTAAGAAGTTTTAACTTATATTTTAAAATCTCTATGTAAGTTAGTATATATTCAAAACAAGATAATATGTTTCGAATCTCTAAATATCAATGTATTCGATAAGTATCTTGTATTTTGCTATTTCTGATATAAAATAAATGCATTGTACTTTTTATATTGTCCAAGAATTCGTTAATCTCGTTTCTCAGCCTTTTATTATTCATAAATTCATCCATAAAATAATAAATCAATTTTCTGTAAGCTGTATATTTTTTAGTTACCGTTTCTTAAAATCAATATTTAAAGTAAATACTTAGAAACTTTTGATTTAAAAACCTATTAAAAACGTTATAAGCTTCTTTTCCCTATTTAGTCAGAATCATCGAAAAAATATCTTCAAGCGTATAAATTATTAATATACTAAATTTCTGAAAGTGTATAAATTTCTTTAAATATACGGAAATTAATCCGATTTAAGCAGAATTTAAGAGCGAAGTGCTCTTTGGAGGATGATTGATGATATTTTTTAAAATTAAAAAAATGTAAGTATTAGCATACATCTTAAAATATTTTAGCTAGAAAGCGAAAAACTGAGTAACTAAATTTCTCAAATGCTCTTTTAATATTATTTCCTTTTATGTAAATTTACGCTATTTTTCTAACTTTTACTGTTTATTTTTCGAAATTCTTCCTGAGTAAATTGTTCAAATCTCGCAGTTTCCTGGAAAAAAAAATATTATGCAAACGATAAATTTGCATTTCAAATTATTATCGGATTTCTTTTAATAATTCGACAATTTAATTAAATTGGAGTACGGAATATTTTTGGATTTTTATGGAATTTAAAGTAATTTCCTTAAAAACAATCTTTGAAATAAATTTTGAAGTGACACATTCCGTGATCCGTTATGAATATATGCTCCACAAATCACGTGCAAAATAAAATCTAGATTTATAATCATAATATCCTATTATTAATATCTATCAACTTTCAAAAACATACACATTAGTTTTAATTAAATGCCGTTTTTCTGATTGAATTCCGAAATGCTTTTAATTTTAGTTGAAATACTTGTAATAAAATTCTCCTGTATCTTTTAGGTTATGATGTCATTTTAGATTTGTTTGATATACAAATTAGTTTTTTCAATGAAAAACTTTAAAATGCATGCTAAATGAGTTGTTTCCTTAAGTTCTTTTAAGAATATATGCTGCAAGAATTAAATATGCTTACATTTCTAAAAGGTCTTATAATAAGAATTCGACTAAAATAAGGAAAACACTAAAAATAATAAGAACTAATAATAACGATATGTTGTTGTTGTTGTTATTAATGACACTTGGGCAAGCCAAGCTCGCTATGCCTTGGCTATGCGAATTTAAGTCAGTAAGGTACATTTTCCATTTAATCAGAGCAACACGAAGGAGAAAGTACGACTTTGTTCTTCAAATCCTCCGATAAATGGCACCACCAAAGGACCCACTCCCTCAATTTTGACATTGATCTGAAGGAGTAAGAAATTTTCTCCAGACCATTACACCCATGATCAACAACCGACCGCAGAACTTTCGATTCCACAGATTTAACGAGCAAATATATCGCATGTATTAGGTTGGTCTTTGGCGGTAATGGGAATCGAACCCCGCTCTTTCGGATGGAAGGCCGATGCGTGACACACAAGGATACCGCAAGGTAATGATGTAAATAAAAAAATTAAAAAGCAACTATGTAAATAAGGAAAATATAAAAAAAGAGTTTATTTGGATAAATGTGAAATTCTTTAATCAATCTTTCTTAGTTAATCTTTGTAACATGTACTTTATTTGATTCAAGATTTAATACACAGGTGTAATTTATAATGATAGAAATAATGGTACGCCCTATATTAAATGTTCATTCCCATAACTTTTGTCTAAAATTAAAAAATGTACATGATTTATGTAAACAAGGTTTTTGTACCAAGCAACCTAAAACTGTAGAATGTATTATTTGTAATAGTAGTTGAAGGACTCAATTTATGAAACACTGTTACACACGCGTGAAAATATATAAATATGATTTTTCATACTTATAATACGACTTGAAGTTTCTTTCGCAATAGTAAATTCAATTGATTATTAAGTAAAATAAATGTGGAAATACAGGGTGATCTTTTTTAAAGTGACAGTGTTTGGAGCGTCCTGTAGCGCAATCTAATAGCCGAAATGACACCAAACTTGGTACTTAGACTAATCAAGACATGGGAAAAAGGATTCCGTAATAACTATTTAGTTCCAAGAGTCATTGCTAGGGCATTTTGTGGTGCTGCTGTAGATTACAATAATGAGAATTAGCATTAAAAACGGGTATCAGAGAAAAATGCAAATGTTGTTGCAATGCCAGTGCCAGTAATAGGGACTATAAAAGCAAATAATAGACAGCTCCCACAAGCAATCTCAGCTGAAGTAAACGAGCTTCAGTGGCCATGCCTCTCACGTTACCGGAACGTGCGTTTATGTTGGTGGTGTATCAAATGTGTCTATTCTAAAGGACGACATAACAAAGACAGTGCGGGATATTCCTCGTGATATGTTATGCACGGCTGTGGAGAACGTTGTGCACAGAATGGACGGTGTTATTTCTGAGAACGGTGCACACATTGAATGTTGTCTAATTCCTCATTAGGGAAGTTAATGTAGTAAATAAACATTATTAATTTAGCTGTACGATTGTATGTTTTATTATTTTTTTCTCGCATTTTATATATTGTAAAGCGCTACAAAATACCATAACGGCGAATTTTGGAACTAAAATGTTTTTTACTGAATCTTTTTCCCCGTGTTTTGATTAGTCTAAATACCAAGTTTGGTGCCGATTCGACTATTAGATCGCGCTACAGGGTGTTCCTAACACTGTCACTTTAAAAAGGTCACCCTGTATATTGCTTATTATATTATAGTATTAGAAAATTTAAACTGCTTATAAAATGATTGCTACATTCAAAAATACAAAAACTGTAAGCGTAGTATGAGAACCCTGTTGATAAGAACGTTTGTTTTCTATGTTGGAAGATAATGAGTTCAAATCCCGACGCAATAAAAGATCCGTCGTGTTCACTCTAAAAGTGTCTGCGACATAAGTCGTGGTCACTATGTTCTCCAAGTAATTGTTATATCTGGATAAACTGGAATATACAGATGTTACAAGATAATTATTTCGAATGGCTGTAACATATAAATTATTAAAGATGATGAGGTTGAGACGTGGTCTCGTTTAAGAGAGATCATAAATCTATGTGAGTCGCAATCGTGCGTTGGAGTAAGGAACACAGAGCATTTGTCATAGAATTCTATTTCATTCGGGAGCTTCATTTCAGCGAGAAACGATTGGGAGTTCTCCCGATTGGGTTCCAGGTATTTTCTTTGTGTGGGGATATTTAAAGTCACGTGCACATGCCGAACACCCATAAACTATGGAAGATCTGAAAAGAAGCATTTAAAGAAAAACGGCGAACGTACCTGCCTATATGCTGGAGAGAGGGATGAGAACACCAGAATTCGTTTCACCTAATGTACTGCTAATGGCGGGCATTACTGGCCCAATATAATATTATAAACTACGTAAGCTAAAACTTTATATATGCAACTTTTCTACGCAAAAATAAATGAAAATACAACTTTAATACTTTTTGTGTTATTGCATTACGAAATAAGGATGCTATCTTGCCACGCCCAGTATTATTTATACTGATGTGATACTATACTGTTAATAATGGATTGAAGTAAAAACACATGAAAAAATTTTTACATTCAATTTCACACACATAAAAATCGGCTAATTTTGAAATTCTTTATAATTTTTAAACATATTTCGCAAAATATATTCCATTTTTAAATGATTTAAAACTGTCTTTGTTTTGATTTCTTTTCCCTCATTTCTTCTGAAATCCTAATATAAATTCTTCAAGACTAATAAAAACAAGAACTTCCCCATAAGCAATTATGACGTAAGGTGAACTTGAATATACAAGGTGATTCTAAACTATTTTTAGAAATTAAGAGACATGATAGTACCCCTTCTGTGACAAACAATAAATTTATAATAACATTGGGTTGCATTCCACTCTGAAATGAAGAAAATTGGAATATTAGAGTTCTTACCAAGGGAACTAGAATTAGGAGACTCTCTAAAATTACTGCTTCATTGTGGCGGTAAAGGGGTTGTTCCTGTGTGGATTGGGCGAAATATGTCTGGAATATATTCTCTTGGTAGGGTCACCCAAAACGTGAAGGCCTTTCCACTATGTTTAGCTAAATGTAATGCAGGCATGGCATGATGCAAAGTCAGCCTTTGGGGACTCTAGGTTCATGACCTCTTGAAACTACATTTTAAGTCCTTTAATCATTTGAGTCTGTGCTCCGTTGTTTAAAAGCGTTCGGGCTCATGAACCTGGTTTGATATTACTATCAACCAGGTGGTATAAGCCACAATCAACAACAATAGAATTAAGAGAAGAGAAGAATATTAGAAGGATGACACCAAACATCTTTGAGAGTTTGTGCCTTCGCCTATCCAAGTATCCAACAATACACATGGTCGGTATTTTGAGAACTTGCTGTAAAATTTTCACTAACCAATGCATCTGATTGTGAAACTTCTGGTGTCGCTCATTCGCTTTCTCGACATGTTGAAAATTCAGGTTGGAATTCCAATATTCCTCATCACTGTCACTCAGATTGGAATGCGACCCTAGATTCCTTTGCAATTATGTCTCATCTGGGGGGATCCTACCACCCCTCTCATTTTGTAAAAAAAAAAAATTAGAACCACCCTTAAAAGATAAGGAAATAAAGGCCTCTCATGTTGGTGAGCTCTCAGCCCAAGGTCACTCTTGGTTCTCTCGTTGATTGGTTCAATTTCCAACACAGACTTACATGTTTGTAATAATTCGGAATGTATTTTAAATTAGAAGTCCTGTTCTGGTTAGCACTCTGCTTCAGAAAATGGCATCTGAATGACAAACAAACATAACCAGCCACCTGATATTTCTATGAAAAATCCCTGCGTTATATCAACAAACCTCCACCACCTGTTAATATGTTTAAATGTTTAATCTTCAGCGAAATGACTCTTCTACACATGTCGCTTTGATATGCACTTTTAAAGCTTTTATACAGCGATACGTTAGATTTATTAAAAGTGTTTAGAAATCAATGAACATATTGAAAAGAATACTGGTACCATTATATACTGAAATAAGAATATTATAAATTAAGAAGACGCTCCTGACAATCTCCCAGACAATCTATTTTTGTGCTGTGAATACGGACAGCATAAAGGAAAACACATGCAAAAATCGCACCAAACTTCACGAATACAGCTATAAAAATATTTTTCGCAAAATAACTAAAGAATACTTTTTATGCAGTAGAAAATGATATTTTCATGATGTTCTTTCTTCATTATCCAATTAAAGTCAGATAAAGCCAATCATGAATTGAATTATAGGGAATTTAAGAACATTCAAACCTGTTTTTCTTTTTTATACGAATTTTTATTTGTGACATTATATATTTATATATATATGAGAAATTAAGATTTTATATATGAAAACTTTGTCCTTACAAAAGATTTCATTTCATATTAAAATGCATTACAGAAAAAAATTTCTTTATTCAATCGCTGTGACGTAATACAAGGTTTGCCAAAGTAGAATATTCTTAGTATTCTTGTAAACTCTAAGATATAATAACAAATCCGAATTACCAGATATATATATATATATATATATATATATATATATATATATATATATATATATATATATATATATATATATATAATTATATTTACCAAAATACTTTCACCAAGGAGATTAACCAGCAGCTGTACCGAATCAAGATTTAGCGAATTTTACTATAAAAATTCGATCCATTTGTTATAAGTAGTGCGGACTTTCTGTAACATTGGTACAGCTGTAAAAAAAAATTCAAAGCCGTTTTATTCAAGTAAATTATTTACTCTTCAAGATAATCATAGGATAATACCTACATATTGTAACTGCCTACTAATTGTGTAAGACGATAAATATGAAAGTGAATTGTTTATTAAGATGATAAAACATATTTTAGAATACGTATCAGTATACATCGGTTTTCCAATCTAATCAGCACATTTTAGGTATTGAAATTTGAAATCATACGTGTGGAGAAATAAGTGAAGAGATTTTGTTCTCTAGAATCTATTAAAAAATCTAAATTTAAATTTTTTCAAAATTCTGAATTGATTTCCAATACAAATAATTTTCCAGGATAAAGTTTTGAAAAAAATATTTTTATGATTTATGTTTATTCAAACATAATATATAGATAAATATATTAATATTTCATAGAAAATTAATTTTGTACTTAATATTTTTTTATAAACTATTAACTTCTTAATAACTAACATTTTAATAAACATGTTTATTATTTTTTAATAAACTAGATTAATAAAAGTTAACTTTCTTTGAAGTATGTTTTATAAAACCGCTAAATATTTTACTAGTTTCGTAAAATTATTAACTAATATAATTAATTTCAGATGATACGCTTTTTATCTATGATAAAAAAAGTTACGTACGACCTTTGTTATTTTATCAGAAATCAAAGAAAATTTCAGTTTATTGTTGATGAAACAACTTTTTTGAAAAAAATTGTGTGAAATTTGTTTTTTCTTATTGACATCAAAGGTATTTGCTTATAAAGTAAAACTTTTTTACTGTTAATATGAAATTTTATTTCTTTTTATGCATGAAGATATAAATTATTTTTTTTTAATTAGAGAATTTTGTGATATTTTAAGTAAGCAAACTTAAAATTATAAATATTTTCGTAATAAATTAATTTGTTGCAAAAAATTTTTTTAAATAATTTTAAGCTTACTTCTAGCTTTATTTTACAAAATCTGCCAAACTACTAAAATAAATTATTCTAAATTAAATATGTCTCATAATTTTCCAAAATAATTTTTTTTTCGTTAGTATATAATATTTTATAGTAAATACTAAAGTTGGCCACTTTATAAGAAAAATATTGGACCTATGATTTTTAAATGAGTGAGGAAATTTAATTAAATTTCTTTTATAAAATTATAAAAAATAAAGTAATAAAACTGAATTTTTAACCTTTTGTAATAAATCCAAATGCAAGAAAATTCACTTTTAATTTTTAGCAACAATTCTGTAAAACCATTTACAATCTTCAAAATAAAGCTTATTTTTGACTTATAACATTCCTTCATGCAAACTTTATCTTACAATCTTGAAAAAAAGTTCTATTCGATTTTTACTTATTTATTAAAATTATTGAAGCCTTTACACTTCACTTTTTAACTTGACAATCTTAGATTGTTCCTTAGATTTATCTTAGCACCTGAGATTGTTAAGTTTAAAAGTGAAAAGTGATCAATAAATTCCTCATAAAAAAGAATGTTTAACTTACGCCTAAAGAGGATCCTTTATATATTTTTCTAATATTAATTGAAGAGGTAAGAAATATAAGATAAAAATTTAATATTTTTGTAGTTGTTTTCTGTGAAAATTATGAAATTTATTTATTTCTATTCTTTTCCATTTCGTATAATAAAAGTGTACAAAATGCGATGCTTTCTCCAATAATGTGTATATTAGAAGACTGCAATTTTTTAGTCCAAAAAAAAGTAACTCATTTGCAGATGACTTATGCACATTAAAATATATTGCCAATAAGATTAATATATCCAAAAGGTAATAAGGAGGTCCTAGGTTCAAATCCAGGTTAGAGCATGGATGTACTTTCTCTCTCTATCTATCCTGTCTTTGTCCTTTCCTTGTATGAATGAAGTGTGAATGGTTGCCTACCCTATAAACGGGTCCCTATGGCATGTGTGTAGAACAAAGTCGTACTTTCACCTTCATGGTGCTCTTATTAAAACGAAAGACGCTCCCAATCGACTTAAATTCGCATAGCCATAAATATATATATATATATATATATATATATATAAATATATATAAATATTTATATATATATATATATATATATATATATATATATATATATATATATATATAAATATTTATATATATATATATATATATATATATATATATATATATATATATATATATATATATATATAAATATTTATATTTATATATATATATATATATATATATATATATATATATATATATATATATATATATATAAATATTTATATTTATATATATATATATATATATATATATATATATATATATATATATATATATATATATATATATATATATATATATATATATATATATATATATATATATATATATAAAACTGTAGCACGAATGCTCATGTGGACCAAGGCCTACAGTTCACCATCACTGTTCTCTTGACCGAAAGATTTTGGGGCTCGAAGCATAAGTCTCGATTAGGTAGTCAGTCTAAACTCCCAGTGTTTAGTTCCCAAGCATACTTGGTACTTGTTTTATCTACCAACTGAAGGTATAAAAGACTTAGTCGTCTTTGCCCTGTCCTAAGACCGAACTTCAGAACTAAGCCTTGGGAGCATATATATATATATATATACATATATATATATGTATATATATATATATATATATATATATATATATATATATATATATGTGTGTGTATGTATATATGTATATATATATATATATATATATGTGTGTGTGTGTGTGTGTGTGTGTGTGTGTGTGTGTGCATTTATTTGAATTCACACAAGAACAACTTATTTTACGTAGTTGATTAGAATTTAGAAGACATGTTCATTCCAACAAAGCAACCACTCAGCAACTGTTTTTCCATCTTTTCTTATTCCACAGTTTTATGCAGGGTCTAATGAACTAAGGAGGATAATTTTTACGTCTTTCTTTTGTGCATATAAGTCTGTCACTTTTTTTGTTTCATATATTTATGGCACTCATTTTTGGAACATGCTGATTTCCTTTGTGAAAATCATGTTCAAAGGTAAGTTGATGTGATTTATTAATCAATCACGAGATAATTTTTGTGCCTCAAGCATAATTAGACATTTTTGCACATCAAACATAATGACAGTTTAAATTTGTTTCTGAATCATTAAAAATATCGAAATCTGAAGTGGGACTCGAATCTTCGAGATGTTGAACCGAAAGCCTTCCTGGGAGGCAGAACGTGACAAAAGCGTAAGAGGCTTGCAATAAACTTATGATGCTATTCCATCACTCGGGTGTCAAATTGACGTGGATTAAGTAATTTTTTTAAAAATCAATCATAATTAGGTGGTAGAAATATATTCTTTGGAGTCGAAGGTTTTGGTTTTGATTCCAGCTTCTGTTACACTACGGAAGACCTCATTTCTGTTGACGTTTCTTCTTGCACAATAGTCATTCTATTTCTGGAATTCTGGGAAGTTTTCCCAGCACTTTCTTTTTGCAATAACCCAAAGTAATGAACTTTCTATGAAAACACATTACAGATTTTTCAATGGTGATACCAGATAAATGATTACCTGGAATCGACAGTAGCAGTACGTATTAAAATTACAGATAACCCCCTACCATTTTTGGGAAAATTATATCGCCAAATGTTGGTCCAGTACTTCTCGTCGACCACTTTTACCAAAAATGTATCGCCAAATATTAGTCCGCTGAAGTGTGATGGTTAAACGGGCTAGTAATGAATTTAAAAAATTTTAATATACCAGCCAATTTTTTCCAATACAATTATGGCCGGAATTTCTACTTTTCTTTAATCATATTCGTTACACACATATTGAAATAAAAATTTTCCTTGTGTGTGTGATTTCAGTTTTTCCCATCTATATTCCTTACACTTCTCGTAAATAATAAATGATATAATACATAAAATTAAATAAGCATATTTAGACTCTCTTAGATCGGAATATTTTTAATTCATTATAATGAATTTATTTGATGGTCTAATTATAATAATAATATTAAAATAATAATGAAATAATTCAATTGGTCTCCTTATAAACATTGCTTATAAACATGTCGGAGACCAATTGAAAACTTTAATTTATATTAAAAAATCTTAAACAAATAAATAAAAATTAAAAATTTTAATTTCGCTGAAGTCCGCAAATTTTAATTATCAAATACTTCACTTTATATAATTGGAAAACATGGAGCTCCTTCATTAAATTTGGAAAAATTAATTAATTTAGGTAATCAACTAATAGAATAAATTAAGAAAAATATTTTTTCGCCTTGGTTTTGAATAAAAGAAAAATCAATGTCTTTTTACAAGAGTAAAAAGAATATGTCAAGAAAGCTGAAAGAATCCAGAGTATTTTTGTAAAATATTTTTTACAGAAATATAGACTTCGATCTGAGATATAAAACTGATGTTTTCTATAAAAAATATGTCATTCTTTATAACTTTTCTCATTATACTCATTTCCATAATTAGTTACCTATCTAACTTAACGATTGTAATAAATTTTAGTTAAATTAACAATAAAATGTTTACTATAATTTCAAGCGTTTTAGTTTATGTACATAACTGGCAATTAAATAAAAACTAATTTCTTTAATTATTAAGTAATTTCCTAAAAATATATAAATATTAAAGCGAACGATAATTCTGATTTTCGGCAAAAAAGTGCAGATGTTTCAACCATATTTTGAGCTTAATATTATCGTAATTAAATGCTGCATTTATAACTAAATGAATATATTTATGAAATTAATATCTAATAATTGATTGTTATTTTAGTAATGAAATAAAATATGAATTTTATATTTAAGTAACTCGCAATTTGAGCATAATATGTATTATTTGTAGCGTTTCATCTGCGTCACATTGTATTCAGACGAGACATGAATCCGACTTGTCAACGAATTTGCTGCATGGCTTCAAATTGCATTCTTCGGGCGGCAGCAAACAAGGCGAAGTTCACCATCGAATATATGAGAATATTGTTGAAGCTCATGTTGTTAATAAAGCAGTTTCATATGTGAGGAAATAAGCATCGGTTGAGAAGCCGTTTTCCACTGATTGAAGCCATTAACACATGGACAAAAGAACAGCAGAAAAAGCAAAATGAAAATGACAATACAAAACATCCATCTTATGGTTACTTTAAGTCGTCAAGGACGACTTACATTATTTAAAAATTTCATTGATTAATAAAATTCTAAATTAATAATTGCAAACATAAAAACATTCTCGTTCGAATCTTATGACTATTGCCTTGCTTATGCCAACATGCCAGCAGAACTTCTTTTTGTTAATATAACTGAAATAATAAAAAGGAGATTTGTAATACATAGGCTCAAATAGTTCCTTGAATACATATATATATTGAATGTGTGTCTTTTTAAGACAGGTATGATCTTAAATCTTAACCATGCGCATACTTTCTTTTAATTGATACTTATTATGATAATATTTATTATTTTTTTGGGATTTTATGGCATTCATTGAGATATTACTTCAAGTAAGCAAGCACATCCTTCACACTAAGATTAATGATAAAAGTTTGATATATTTATGCCACATTCTAATTGTTTTATTTTTACATTTTTTTTATTTATTTTGCTTATTTCATTATGATTCATTACTAAATCTTTCAATTTTGTTGCAATTAATAGTTTCATTCCGTTAATTAGGCACATTTTATGTATTCTTAGATTACAAATTTTTTTATAAATATAGTTAAAACTTAAAAATAGTGGTCCGTGAGATTTGATTTATATATTTACTGACTTGGCGCACTTCACATTTGATAAATTTAGAAAATTTGGTTTTCTTGTAAT
This sequence comes from Latrodectus hesperus, assembly GCA_037975125.1. NCBI lineage: Eukaryota > Metazoa > Arthropoda > Arachnida > Araneae > Theridiidae > Latrodectus > Latrodectus hesperus. Next base: position 23,323,932 of record CM075860.1, read on the forward strand.
CAGTGTCTGACTGTAACTCTTGTATATTTTTTCCAAATCTCTCTACCACATCGAATCAGGATCAAGATGTGTGAATCGCGGAATATGCTTGTAGAGAGCAAATAGATCCTTGTGGTCATGAATCACATTTTTAGCGATTACTGATTCACAATAACGTGATTTCTATTTGATGCATTTGAGTTACATTTTTATAATCAATGTCGGACTGAATTTCCCGTACATTTTTCTTTCACTGAATAGAAACACTGTGAGTGCGTTTATGTGCAATACAGCTTGTTCCTCGTTTTCAATGTCTTAAGGTCACTGTGCTTACAACTGAATGCAGTTAACAATTTATCTTCTCCTGTAATTAGTACCAAAATTCATTCCTTTGACGAAATATTTCCCTTGTTATTTACAAACTCTATAATATTTATAAGTAATAAACTTCATGAATTTTGTAAATGAATTCGTTCAACATATTGTTGAACATTCTATTTAGACATGGTTATTGTTATGGAATAGAGCAAACATATTTGAATTTTTTTAAAAAAATGATAAGCATAGCAACATAAAATATTCTGTTAAGAACACTGCGCCTTATAATATTGTGCTTACATTTTTTTCGTGTTTTGAATAGCATTTTCTGAACGTAAGAAAAATCCATTTTATAATAGTACAACTCGAAAATGTAATCTAATCACATTTTTTGCTTACCTTCACAAAATAAAATGTTAAACTTAGAACAACCGAATTAATTTTCTTTTTATGTCTTAAGCAAAAGCAGTTGTACATGGAAACTCTCATGAGAAAACTGTCAATCTGATTTCATTCCAGCATTCGCCTTTTTTTACGTTTTTTACTTTGTATTAATCTTATTTTGGATTTTTAAAAACTACTTTCTTTTGTGTTATTTATAGCAGTAGAATGTTTAGAATGCTTTTTTTTCTATTTAAATAAGAGATGTTAAATTTTTAATTTATTAACATTAAATATGTATTTAATTAATATTAAATAATGTATTTAATAATATGTATTTAATAATTAAAATCTATAAAATCTATAATCGATAAATTAAAATCTATAAAATGAATAAATGTTTCACCAAGTTAATATTAAATTTGTAGCACATTTTTTTTTATATTTTAGAACATAAATATTTATAACAATGTATACTTGCAATTATTAATAGAGGTGATCAATTAAAATAACTTGTTGACTTACAATTGAAACGATTGATTAGGATTACAGAAAGAGCATGGCAAAAGAGTACGAAGAAAGTACTTTGACCTATTACCAGTAAGGATGGGATGGTTTGTTTAAATAAACATAAACAATATGGCCAAGGAGATTAAAGTATCTTTGAATTAAATTTTTTATTTACGAGAAAATTTTAGGAATAATATGCAAGCAAAATTTACCTACATATATTTTTTAAATTCTCAGGTACTTATACATAAATATGATAAAAGGATATTTCACTTTTTATATACTTTAAGCATATAAACTTAAAAATATTTTAACACATCAATTTTTTATAGTAATCGTATGGTATACACAAATGTGTCATTATGTTAAAGTACTATAGCAGCTACTAGTTAACAAACACAGAATAAATTGTAACAAAAAACCTAAATTTTGTATTTGATCAATTGCTTATTAAATATTAACTAAATCATATATTATTAAATTTAATATAGATTGTTTATTTTATACTCTTTTTAGAATACAAAATTTATACAGTATTTTTTTCTTCTTTTTTTGCGAAAACATAAATTTCGCAGCGAATTCGCAGCAATGAGATGTCACATTCAAATTGAAAATTCAAAAGAAAGCTCTGCTTTCGTTTAAGCTATCATAGAAAGAACAATTTTATTTTTAAAACATCTACAACTGCTTTTTAAAAAACTATTAAGAATTTAAAATTATTATTAGAAACTTTTAGGATATATCGCTCTTGGCAATAAATCGTTATGCATGTGTATATATTGTTTCGTATTATACCATCGACTCATTTCGTCAGAAAAGTATGCCACCGAAAGTAAATTTTAATAATTGTTTTAAAGTATCAGGGCAGAAGCAGAGCAGTTACATATATGTTCTTTGAATAATTGATAAATTGATACATTTTTAAACCGTTAAAACCATAGTTACAAAAAAGCGTGCTAGTGGACATCGATGTGGTCACAGAAATGCTTTAACTTCGCATGTACTGAATACAAAGTGTAAAACATAAGCTCACAAAATAGCTCAGAAAATCCGAATAGTATTAATAATATATAACGAAGAAAGATGTTACAGGTTTCAACATATCTCTTCAACATACAACAGAGATCCAGTGATCCGAATAGTTTTCAGAATTCCAGAAAAGTAAATTAGACTAAAGAAGAAAAAAAAATGTGAAAAAAGAAAATGCTCGAGAAGAGGAAACGTAAGAGAAGAATGAAGATGAAAATGATGTGTCAGTTGAGGAATTTAAAATCATTCTTTATTTGAAAATTCCTGGATGTCCATAAATTATTGCTGAAGATACAGGAGAATGATCCTAGATTTCAAATGGCCATCTCATTGAAAGTGTCGATTAAGAAAATGACCTTAATCTCCAAGCTGTGAATCTGACGCGGGGCCATCAGCAAAGTGAAGTATTTGCTGGCTTTGAAACTTTTTCAAAGCGGACGGAGCATCAGTCCAAATGTGGCCACGTGCACATTCTCGCTGTCAACAGACGTCGATTTGGTTGCCCAAAAATGGATTTACGTAATAAAACAGCTTATTCTAAGATGATCACTAAGCAGTTCTTACATTTACACAAAAACTTTCATTTACTGTACTGTATATACATATAATAATGTACAGCACTTGTAAGTACCAAAGCATGTATAAGTGTTGCATTTTCATTTATTTCACTAATTATTTTCTTAAAAATGTGAAGTTTTTACTCCTATTTTAAAAGAACAAATGTTAATTAAAAAGATCCTTCTTTATTCAAAAAATTAAATTATCCAAATTTTTGATTATCCGGATAGGGTTATTTCCCAATTGATTCGGATAGTTGGAATTCGAATCTATTTAGCTTTCTATGAACATGTGTTTCATTATTAGACATTTAATAAAAATAAAGCCACCCAACTTGTCTAGTGGTCTGTGTGCCTGACTGTGGATAAGAAGGTCCTGGGTTCGAATCCCGGTTCGGTCATGAATGTACTTTCTCTATCTATCCTGTCTTTGTTCCTTCCTTGTGTGAACGAGGTTTGAATGATTGCCTACCCTATAAACGGGTTCCTATGGCATGTGTGTACTCAAGAAGTCGGACTCCACACCAAATATGGTTCACTTGGAAAAGTGGAGCAGCGCACCCCATGTTGCAAGCCTAGATGACACACGACAACAACAAAATAAAAAAAAGAATCCAACTGTTACTTTTGATTTCAGTAAAATTATTTACTACAGAAAAATTAATAAATCAAGTCATACTCCATTTGGAGTTACAGTAATATACCGTGTGCATTCCAATACATTTCACCTTAATAAATGATACATAATTATTCAAAAAGATGTAGGACTGTAACTTGCGACGGCTTTCCATTCACGATAAACCACTGTGCGTGTTATGTTAACTAATTCTGAGTATCACAACTCCTTTATGATCCAAAATACTATATTTCCTGTCAAGATTCCATAGAATTTTGAGAACAATAACATAATAAGAATAACTCTTCTACATAATGTTAATTGGAAAACTTCTCAGCTATAAATTCAAAGAAGGTGTCTTGAATGGGATTTATGCTTTCCTGCTAAATTCATTGAAATCACGAGATGATAAAGGATTCGCAGATCACAAGAGACACCAACCCAACATTGTCTGCACCAAATATATCAAATAAAGCTTATTAATTAAAATATTTAACAAAAATTAAACAGAAATTATCTTTTTTATTTCATTTTATTATCTTTTTCATTTCATTTTATTATCTTTTTCACAGCTATCATGAAATTATCTTTTTTACTATTTCAACAAAACTGTACAAAAAAGTATACATTTTAATAAACTAAATTTATATTTCTGTTCCATATTCATTAATTTTATATAGCCGTTCCAAATATTAATTTCTTGCTCGTAACTAAATCAATACTAAAATCAATTTTTTGATAAAATACTTTGATAAATTTTTTTTTGGAAATAACTGTAAATTTTATAAATTTAATTTGTATAAGGAAAAACTAAAGTTATTGTTTTCAGCTTAAAATAATGCAGTATATTTTTGATTGATTTTTTTAATACATTAATGTCAACAACAGAAGTAAATTTTAGAAAATTAAATAAATAAATTTATGATATTATGGTGATGTATTTTTAAGTGATAGCCATACCGAAATCTATAACTTGCTTTGTGACGAACTCTTCCTTAAAATAACTTGGTTAATGTAAAGTCTTATGTTTCTATTAAGGCTTGTGTAGTGGTAGGAGTAATTTTTCATATAAGTAATTATTGAAACAAGACAAGAAGTGATTTTTACTAAATTTTAAAGGAAAATGTTAAGTTGAAAGATAACCATATGAAATAAGATGTTGAATTAATCAATATTGTCGAATAATGTGTAGAAAGCTTGAATGTTTCCATATCTATATTCCAAGTTTTAAAGCACTGAATTTCGAAACTATGGGCTTTCTAATGCATTTCCAATGAATAGCGGATAATAATAAATGATGTTTTATGTCATCCAGATGATTGTCTAAAAACAGCTTTTGCAGACAGACAACTTGATTTTAAGTTTCCAAGGAAAGATTTTGTGAATGATATTCTTTTGCAAGTTCAAAAAATGCCAGATTTTGTAAGAATTCATAAACTCATCTTCAATCCTTCAAAAAGTAAAACTGTGATTATTTCCAAAAATTATGCTGAACTAAATAATACTCATTTGAAACTCGATGATGATCTGCTGGCATTTGTGGAAATGTGTTTTAAATACCTAGGTGTCATTCTTGACCAAAAATTAACAGGAAAAAGCATATTGAATTCTACCAAATGTGAATAAGTCATTAATGGCTTTCATTATTTAAATGTATTTTTGATGTAAGCTACGATGTCAAGCTGATGTATGTGCAGTGTATTGTGCCATTCATTTCAAACGGCTGTCATTCTTTGGGACGTGTTCTTGCTAAAAAATTATAAGAAATCCGAGAAAGATCAAAAGATTCCTTTTTGATATTATTGATGGTTGTAGAACTTTAAGCAGTGAGGCAACTCTTGTTGTTGCTAGAGTTCCACTTATTGATTTTCACACCGAATGTAAGAATAACATTTTCGAGCATTGGCAACTAATAACCCGGAAGACATATAAATAGAAGAGTCACCATCCTTTATCTTCCACTTCCATCTACTTTATAGCTCTTAAATTACTGTGATTATAAAGAGATTACTGATTTAATACGGTTTTATTTACAAATGATAGCAAGGTAAACAACTAAGTTGACTATGCTTCTGTTTTTTTTTTCCAGATTATTCTGAGGTTTATTATCTAAACACCACCATAAACGGAAAGAATGTTACAGTTTTTCAATCAGAATTTTTGTGTATTTATTTATCCGTCAAATTGATAAGAGATAATAAAACAGCATCTGTAAGGCATCTTTGTTTGTTCTGATTCCCTTTCTTTTCTCCACCTTTTCAACAGTATACCAGCAGTAACAAATTACTAATTGAAACCTTACTACCTGCTCTTAAAAGTAGTACAAATAGCTTCGCTTAAAAATAGAGGAATTGATATCCATTTTTTGCCTATATTCATGCACATCACGAACTTTATGGAATTGAAAGAGCTTATTTTTTTAACTAAAGCATCAACATCAGCATTTTAAAGAGCTACTGGAAATCCTTTCATAATGATAAGCTTTTAGTTAAATGGAATGAAATTTATTTTTCATTTTGTAATGCCAGTATTTACCTGATCATGGTAAATTTGCAAGTTATCTGTTCCATTTCAACTTGAAATTAGATAAATTATGTTCGAAAAAAAAAACTTCAAAATGTAGAGCATTTGATTTTTCCGTGCTTTACCTTTGATGGCGTAACTTAGCCACTGAACTTATATGTTTTTGTTAAATCCAAGCACTTTTGTTTGTTTTATTTTTACATGTAGCATTTAATTTTTCTATAGTTAATATATTTTTATCACATATCTTTATAATTTTTATAGTTAGTAAGCCCCATGTTATGCATCTGTGTAGCATGGGAAGACTGTATATGTTCAGAATAAAAATAAAATAAATAGCTCATTGACAAAATTGAAAATACGTTCATCACAGTTATCGAAAAATTATTTTTTCAAAATATAAAAAGGTAGTCTAAATATCGTTATTTTGAAAAAAAAATTAGTAGCTATATTTTGACATCACGCAGCAGACAGCCTGAAGCGATGAATGAATCTTTAAAAATGAACTTTTAATGTCCAACACATATTTTGCTTTTTCTAAGAACTCTTTATTGATAGTGGGCACTGTTCACGTAAGACGAGGGAGAAAACCAGAAAACTCTCAAGCACTCACCTCGACAGACGGCCGGCAGAAGGCAGATGTGCCACATTCATTTCCCACTGCTCAACAGGAGTTGAAATCAAACCTTAAAGATTAAGTTTCGAAGAGCATTGTCCTACAACTAGGCCTTGACCAGATCCACTGTAAGCATTTCTATATAGAAAAACTTAAAGACCTGAGGTTTTTGATCGGCATTATATACTCCACCGCTTAATTTTTGGCATGTGTTTTTATAGACAGTGTATAGCCTACACATATCACAAGAGGAGGAAGAAAACTCTGAAGCACCCCTCCGAGAGAAGTGCATCCAAAAAAGCAGAGAGGCAATTCCCATATTCCATTGTTCAACAGCGGCTTAAATCAAATCGGATGGCCTACATTTCACTACGCTTTGAGTTAAGCAAACATTACAATATGAGGCGTCACAAGGCGTGTAATTATTTTCTTTAGAACCACACGCTTTCATTCTTAAAGTAAAATATGTTCTGAAATGGTGTGAATCACGTCCTAAGCATCATTATGGCCAGTTCGAATCATATTTGGTTAGATTTTAAATCAATTATAAACAGTGTAATCACAAAATTACTGATGAAATCTAGGCTGAGAACAATATCATAATCTAAATTTCGTTCCGTTTCATAAATTCACCAGGGGTCAAAAATTTGAAAAAAACAATTCAAATGCAAATTCTATTTGTTTGATTGCCCCTTTAAATTAAGAATTTTGCATTGGGTTCATTACAAATGCTAACACTTCTTCCCTCGGGCGACCAAGGTCTTGCACCAACAGAAACTGCTTTTTTCTCCATATACCAGCAAGACTTGGAGGAACCCACCTACTCATGACTGGTACGAACAAAACCATCCTGGGGCTGCCCTGGAGCTGAAGGGCAAGAGGAAAGTGCAAACCACCATTACCAATCTCATTACTGGACATACTCGCACCCTTACATTCGTTCAGGGTCAGAAGGTGTTCCCTGTGTGCCTCAGGTGTAATTTCCACCAAGCTTCTCCGGACCATCTGCTCTCCTGTCTGGGTTTGGAGAAGAGAGATCTTTTTGAAAACCCTGCGCTGGTTCGGGACTTTCTCTGGGAGAACGATCTACTGGACTTGGTCTAGATTGTACTAGATCAAGTGGAATAAGGAACAACAACAAATGCTAACTTTATACTTGTAATCTTTTCATTTGATATAGGAATATTATGAATTCTCCTTTAAAGATCATATTTGAGTTTGGCAAAGCCTATGAATAGGACCCACCTCCAACGCTGTGCGGCACTGCATGGCAGCTCTGAATCATCGCTTTATTGGCAAACCATGGAACTTTTGGGTCAATGACTCAGGGTCATGTTGTTTAAGTTTGTGTACTGTATTCACATGTCCTGTCTTCGTCTCACGTCTATTTTGTGATTTTTTATTTTTTATTTGTGTTTTTCCTTGTATTTACCCCACCATTGGAAATTAACAAAAAGATCACATTAGAACAACATCTCATTTTCATCAAATTTATGAATAACAGTGCTTTTATGGAAACAGAATAAAGTAAATTTTATATTTAATATTTCTTATTTGTTTCATTTTATTAAATTTTAATTGCTATTGTTTAGACATATTGTTAAATAAAAGTTACATAAATCTGCAATTCTTTTGCTGGCACGCCTATTGCTAGTGTATAATAGTCTATGACACTGATAATAATAATGCTTTAAAAATAGGTTACTTCATATATTATTTTTGAAACATTAAATACAATTTAAATTTTCAAAAGTACAGAATATAAAAATACAAATTATGTTTTGAAATTTCATATCAATTACGTAATCCTGAAATCAAATTTAGTAAAATTTAATTACAATTATCAAATACTAATGTACATTTATTAATAAATTTCAAGATTATATAAATATTTAAATAAAAAAATAACTAAGACAAACAAACAGACACTCACTGACGATTAATATAATCACATCAAAATAAATTTTGATATCTTTTTAGAGAAAAATAACTTCAAATTTCATGCCTGAAATTTCAGTTATTGTATTAGCTATTAACAGTAGCTTTGTAAACATGAAACTGTTAAGATAAATTTACCTTTTCTTATTTGAGAAATTAAGAAAGTTTTTTGCCGTGAACTTTAAATACTAAGCAATCAATTCTTCAAGCATTCATTCACAAATGTTGAATGACACGCAAATACACATTGTTCTTAAATAATTAAGATTTGTTTTAAACAGTTTCGCATGCATTTCCTTTATTTTTAACAGTTCTTTTATTATATTTATCTCTTAAATTTCATCATCTTTAAAGATAGTAAGGAAATTAAAGTTAAAAATTTAATACATTTTTAAATTTGAAAGTGCTTGAGATAAGGAGAATCAATCTGATAATAGAAATGATAATTTTATTAATAGATATAACTGCACACTTGTTTGTCCTCAGAACATTAACAAAGTATTTTATGTTAAGTTTCATTTATGTACTAAATGCATACTTATTACTTGAAATGCACATTTATTTCATTAAGCATTTTAACAATGAATATTATCTGCAATGACTTTCAATGATATTATTAAAATAAATTAAGTTACTAAGTAAAGTTTTTATTGAAACTTTATGCAATTTTCTTCCATTGTTATTGATTTTACATCTTATCAATTGAAATAGGGTGTAAATAATGAAATGTGTAATAAAATAACAATAAAACAAATAATACCATGCTTAATCAAACACACACAAACCGGATACAGTGATTTCTTTGCAGCAAGTCTAAAGAAATGTACTTTTTTAAATAAATTAAAACTGTATTTCCCTTAAAAAAATTATGCACATAATTTATTCCGTTAGAAAACTTAAGATTACTTTGGCCAAGTTGCAAAAATAAACTTTATAAAATAAAAGTTATGTGGAAACAGAATTAACTTTCAAGAATCATTCAGTATATTCACAAAGCATTAAATAAAGTAAATTACAACAACACCAGACTGAAATTACCGAAATTGGTAATTATCAGGTATCTTTTTCATCTCTAATTTTTCTCTTGCTGATTTTAATGATATTGCAAGCCTTCAGAAAGGTTGGTGTACATGTTTATAGGAATAATTGAAAACGTGTAATGCGTTTTCTCTGATCTTTATTAAATACTTCTGTGTCATTAAACAACATTTTCTATTTAACTAAAGAAATTGTTACGACAATCATCAGTTAGAAAATGTTAAATATATTCATAATTATAATCCGTTAATATTTGAAATTCTTATGACTATCAAATTAGTCAAATTGTTCTTATTCAAATTGGTTAGAGCTCAAAAGCCTTCTTCTTTTTTTATTAAAAGTGGTAATAAGTTTCCATATATTTTTTAGCAAAAGTAGAAATGTATATGGGCCGTGGTAGTCTAGTGGTTAGGGTATCGGCCTTCCATCTGGAAGGACTGGGTTCGATTCCCGATGCCGCCAATGACCCACCGAGTACATGCGATATACGTGATCGTTAAATCTGTGGAATCGAAAGGTCCTGTGGTCGGTCGTTGAGCAGTTACCATGGGTGCAATGGTCTGGAGAAAATTTCCTCCCCATTCAGATCAATGTCAAAATTGAGGGAGTGGATTCTCAGGTGGTGCCATCTATCGGAGGATTTTAAAAAAAAGCAAAGACGTACTTTCACCTTCGTGGTGCTCTGATAAAAAAGAAAGACGTTCCCTATTGACTTAAATTCGCATTGCCAAGGCATAGCGAGCTTGGCTTGTCCAAGTGTCATAAGTAACAACAGAAATGTATATATGTTTTATTTCTCAAGTAATTTGATAAGTTTCCATATAAAGTATTTTAGAGAACACTATTAAAAGTAAACCGTTATTATAAAAGTAATTTTGTTGCAATTTATCAATAGTTATCTCCTAATTTTTACGTTATTGTTTCGTTATTACTCGTTCGTTCAATTTTAATCTAAAATAATATTTATAAAAGAACATGAAAACTATCAATCATTTTACATAAATTTATAGTAATTCATAACAAAACTTTGTTTACATATGTTAAACCAGAAACAATGCACTTTGAAATTTCAATTATACTTTATAAAATTAGTCGATTCTAGGTCAAGAAAAGATATACACACAAAAGAAAAATCTTTTGACTTCAAACAAATCTATTGATGTTTTCAAGAAAATTAGTTGCGAAACGTGCTTTCAGGATTTTGAAATTAATTGATAAGAAAATAGTTTTATTGTTGTAATTCATCTATCAATTGTTTATCACAGTTTTATATCAAGAATAGAGTGAATAACGCGAACTCAACTTAGTTTTTTTATACATCTTGATGATTTTTCAGGGTTAGATTAAATGTGTGGTTCAGGGAAATACCGAAACATTTATACTCCAAAAGCAGCCTTGCTAATCTAGCAGTCAAATGGCCAGGGCTCTGGTCTTCAGGTCGACGAATTGTGTAATCGATCCCCACCTCGAGTTTGGATATTTGTAATGTGATTTGGGATTCAAACACATTGGATTTTAAATGGAAATCTAACTAGAGCTACACATGCAAAAAATTATCCTCAATACATAAATAAACTAAACCAAATCTAAAACACTTTTAAAACTACTCCCCAAAACTGAAGTGAAATGTATTTCTATAGCATTTTAAAATTTAACTTCACCTTCTTATACAAATTGACAAGATTCCTTGCGACTTTACAACAATAAGATATATTCACATTCATATATTTTAATTATATAAATATTTTCATATTCATATACAACTGAGGATGAAAAATTTGGCGATTGTTTATGTTTTCCATACATTCTAACACACCTTTTGAGACCCACGAAAATTGAATGCATCAATAGAAATGCTCTTTACCCCGTAAGTATATACTAATATTGAATTCTAATTACTTTTATTTTTATTTCATTATGCATATTAATACTAATTCTTCAAAGATGACTGTGTACACTTTACTACATAAATTGTAACTCATTAATATTTTCAAAAGTAAGCCGCCAATTTCGTCTGCGAGGATCCCATGACGTCATATGAAGTATCTAATTAAATTAAGTCCTTCTATAAGTGGGAAAAAATGTTTCATATGTGAAGTAAATTATTGATAAATTTTGTTTTTAAACGTGGGATTAACCATTATCGATGGATTAATCGTTTTATAAATAGAAGAAAATATCTTAAAAAATTAATATTTTGAATAATGGTCCTGTTCCTTCATTTATTTTCAAAATAATTCCATTCTGATTATTTTATATTGCAAACCAATAATAAAAAGAATTCAAAAGAGTTTATAAAATATCAGTCTATATTCAAGAGTTATTCTATAAATTTGTGTGACCTTTGATAACAGTAGTATTATTGAGCTTAAATTTTGTTAATTGTTTTACTTTTACTTTTACATTCTATTGAATATTTAATTTGAAATGTTATTTTAAAATAGCCATGCATGATTATCTCATTCAACTGAGGTATTTAAATTTAATTACAAATATTCGAATAATTTTTTAAATAAGAGAATTTATTATGAAAGTATTTAACAAAATAAATTTTATTCATTATTATATATTTTGCTCTTTTTAAATTATCACTACGGGACAATTTTTTAAAGAATATTCTCCTTATATTGAATTTTTTTTTATGAAAAACATTATTTAACCCATTTTAATAAAGATCAAATTATTATAATTGATAATAAATTATGAATTTTTGATCTAAAAAGCACATTCTTTGAAATATATTGATAATTCATTTTAAATGAAAACTTACTTTTCGTGCTTTTATTCAGCTATTCTTTCCGAAACAGCAAAGTAATAAATACCATTCTTAACTTACTGATTAAAACTTCCACGCCGAAACGACAATGAGCTGATGAGCTTATCAAGGAGCTGCTCCACAACAAAAGTCAGTTAAATCATTTGCCAACATAATCGAACGTTAAGCATCGTAAATTTAATCACTTTGTTAGATAAAATGCCAAGTATGTTCCTAAGCGGTTTAAAGCCGTGAGCATCTATTTAAAATCCAAGTCTTTTCTCATACACACTTCATTTCCATGCATTTATCGACGTTATTCAGTTGGTTAGAGGTTGAAAAATTAACTTTTTAAATTTTCAGTTTTGTTTTAATTAATACAAAAGATTCTAACTCAATTAAATTTTCCATGTATTCGAATCTTTTAATAAAATTTTAAAAATATAATAATTAATTTTTTAATATTATATATATATATATATATATATATATATATATATATATATATATATATATATATATATATATATATATATATATATATATATATATTACAGCGGCTAGCACACTTGGGTGATGAATCCTATGCCACAACAAGTCCAGAAACTGAGACTTATTTGCCTTTACCCAGCGAGCACCTGTGAGCCAAGTCACGGAGGCGAGTAGCGTTGCCCGCGCCATACCACCACAAACCCGTTCATAGGGTGGGCCACATGCATACAACATCACAGAAGAAAGGACAGAGAAACACATACATACATAAGAGAGGGAAGTGGACTCCGTTTTGTACCAATCGGTTATCGGGCTTAGTCTACTCATCACCATCGTGAGCAAGCAGCACATTCCAGGGGTTAAAAGTTTGTCCCCAAACTGTGCCGTCACCCAGCATGCTGTTGAAAATGAAGGATTTACAATGGTTTTGCCTTAAAGCCTTGTCCTGAGTTTTGCAATATCCAAAACATTACAGTTCTATATCAGGCAGGGATGACAACATATGGATGAATGATTGAAAAAATGAAGAATGAAACTATTGTATGGCTGCAAAGTCCTTGATTCTGTGATTGGTTGGGGAAAAACAGTCATTTCAACAGAGAAACACAGAGAGAACAGAGAAGGAAAGAAACATCCATGCCCGAACCGGGATTCGAACCCGTGACCAGCAGCTCAGGATTTGAATCCCGGGAAAGCTAACCACTCAGCCATTGGTCGGCATATATATATATATATATATATATATATATATATATATATATATATATATATATATATATATATATATATATATATATATATATATATATATATATATATAAAGCAGTAAAAACACTTGACAAGCAACACCATGGAGGAGTAGCCCGAATTTACGCAAATTTCAGGGTAGACGCACCTTGCCAAGTTATAAAAATGATGTGATATGCACAGCTCCCCAGTTTACGTAGGATAAGATGTGAGGTCAGGAACCGGCACAGTAAACAATATTGGCGCCGTCATTGCTGCTTGGAAAATAGTCATCAAGATTTTGTTCTTGCCGCAAAGGGCACCAGGCCTGTAGCATAGAATGCCAGGCCATTGTCGACGGAGTCAATTCGAGCAGACAGGCGAGTTTACAAGGCCTGTCTGCTCGAAATATAATAATTATCGTGTGTGATTATGTGATCGGAGCCAGAACGGCAGATTAATCTTTATGGTATATAGCAGAATTAAATAGACGAGAGGGGACCCTGAACTATACCAAAGGTTATCAGGTTGAAATCCACACTACGTCAATATGAGCAAAGACACCCCCGGGAGGACCCCGGGGCACCCCGCGAGAACCATAACCCGGTTTAATGTATTAGAATATGGTAAAAATTACAAAAGGTGGGGCACAAAGGCCTGCATTGATCTACTGCGTAGATCAATGCATCAAACTTCTGTTACATTGAATAAACGATATGATAAACATAGTACAAAATTGAAAATGTTATATGAAATACAAAAAGAAATAGAATATTTACAGATAATTAAATGAATATATACAATTAAAGAAAACTTGGAATACAAAAGACAAAACAATAATAAAATCATAGTAAAAAACAAAGTACTGGATTAAGATACGTTATTTTAATATCTTTAATCAGAATCTTAGCTGTTATCTGTGGTATAGTTAACAGTTCTATTGAATGGGTCTTTACAGATACTTAGGTCTTTTCCCATAAGATACTTACTAAGTACAATAATTTTCTTTTTCTATAATTGTTAGAAATGCAAAATTTTATAAATTGTGTGTTAGTTTTATTTGAGGATTGTTTAAGGTGAAAGTTTGTAGTTAGTTGGCATTCCTTGATGTAATGTAGACTTGAGCCTTCTGAATCACAGATACATTTGTCAGATGAAGTTTTCTTTATTTTTTATAGTATATCGGAAAAGGACCGTGATTAGTGAGGAAATAATTAATTTGAGGAATATCAAAACAAGCGGTTGTAGAGACGGTAGGAAAAATATCGTAGAGGTATCTTCCAGTTGTATTGCTGTTCCAAATTTCTTGCCAATTTGTTAGGGTTGATTTTTTTAATTTCAATTTTATAGGTGCTTTTGACCATGGATAATCTTGAATTTCAGCTTCAGGGAGGTCTGAGGCTTCTTTGGCTTTTGTGTCAGCTAATTCGTTTCCTGCCACTCCTTGATGTGCCCTCACCCAGCAGAGTTGGATTTGATGATTTTTATAATGCTTGTATGGTATATAGCAGCAGACAGACAACTGGACGCGTCCATTGTGCTCCGGCTGAGGTAAACGTGGTTGTAACAAGGAAATGTGGAACGTTTGCCGTATGCCAGTGCAGCCAGAGTGATAGTAGCGTCCGTGAATCAACGTTTCAAAGTTGATGCAGTAAATCACGTCCACAAATCACGACTAACGAAATTCTGAAGCGTGAGCAAAACTCCCTGGATGATTTCATACCGAACAGAACCATTTGCCGTCGGTTGGGTGCTAGTGGCCTGCGCTCAAGTTTTCCGTTAAAAAGACTGCCGTTGACCCCATAGAGCACAGACCCCAATGGTCGCCAACATCAATAGAAACGGCATGCCAGATTAGAGAGATGCGTACGACGGAGTGGTATAGGATCGTCTTTTAAGATGAGTCACGCTTCTGTTTTTTCCAATGATAATCACGGTGTACGAATGTGGCGTCGACGTTGAGACTGTGGAATTCCCAACTGCGCGGCATCATGGTTTGGGGCGCTATTGCATAAGATTTCAGGTAACCTATAGATCATATTCACGGCACTATGACAGACAGACAACGAAAAGCAGAGGCGGCCCTGGTTTATTCCTATTGTCTATCAGGTTGTGGCTTTACTTCAGGGGATGTCCTACATCAGGTGGCTAACACATTGTTCGCATGAGCCAACAAAGATTATTATTATTTTTTGATAAAAAATGGTTTAATTTTGCTTTAGAATTCCCTTTTTAAATGTATTATCTATTATTTTGCCGCCCAACTTGTCTAGTGGTCAGCGTACCTGACTGCGGACAAGGAGGTCCTAGGTTTGATTATCGGTTCGGGCATGGATGTACTTTCTCTCTCGATCTGTCCTGTCTTTGTCCTTGCCTTGTATGAATGGGTTGTGAATAGTTGCCTACCCTATAAACAGGTACCTATGGCATGTGTGTACTGAGGAAGTCGGACTCCACACCTAAATAGGGTTCGGTTGGAAAAGTGGAGCAGCGCGCCCCATAATGCCAGCCTAGCTGGCACACCACAACAACAACAAACCAAACAATAATTATTTATTAATAATAAATAATTAAAAAACTTCCGTAAACTCCAATATTTATTTCTTGCAGAAACTACTTAGCAATCGCATTGCGCAATTATAATGGAATAGATTCTTTTTCCAATGAGACAAAACTTAATTTTATTGTATTTTGTCCTAGGTGATTTGTGACTGTATTGCTTCTTTCTACAGACAAAATTATCCCCAAACAATCTTTTACACCAACATTGCTTAGCATTTAGCCTGTTTACCATTGTTTATCATTTCCTAGTCAATGTTTGCACAAAAAAATTCAATTTAGTACAAATTAAATTTAAAATAAAATTTTGAACCAATAAAATCGAATCTACGTTACATTTTTTCCTTCTCCGTAAAAAAATGCTATTTCTTTAGGATCAAATGCGAGGGTATAATGGAAAAGTATCATCAATTCATAATTGTTGTTGTTGTTGCTTATGACACTCGGACAAGCCAAGCTAGCTATGCCTTTGGCAGTGCGAATTAAGTCAATAGAAAGCGTCTTTCGTTTGGATCAGAGCACCACGAAGGTGAAAGTACGACTTTGCTCTTTTTAAGGTGCCTCGTCATTTTGATCCACGGTCAGGTGACGAAGCCACACTTTAGCTGGCACCCTCCTCTCCACATCCACGCCACACCAGCGGAAGGACTTTCGACGTCACATATTAACGTGGACACGTCCCCAACCCACGGAGCTCCAGCAACCCAGTGAAGGAGAGTACACCGTGGTCACCCTCCCAACCACTGCCCGCGGCAAATGATGCTTCACTTTGCTGAGCTTATGGGAAGCGGCGTGAAGCTACTGAGCCATTGGAACTCTCTCAATTCATTATTATTACCAGTAATAAAGAAATAGTTTTTAATTATAATTTTTTTCTGTTCGTAAAATCAAGTAAATTGCCTGCTTTTCTAAGTAATTAGTTTTTAAATTTTCAAACCTTTTGCGATATTTCTTCTAAAATTGAATAAATTGAATATTGAGCAGAAGAAAAATCAGAAGAAGAAAAGATATATGACAAAACATCGACTTTATGTTTAGTTTGAATTGGCAAGGACTATTAAAAATTTGTTTATTTTAAAATCATTATTAAAGTCATGTTTAAAGTATTACTATCAAATGCATAAAAATAATAATGAAAAAATTTAAAATGCAAGACATGTTACTTAGTTTACTACTAATGTTGGAAAACATAAATATTATTGAAGTTTTTAACAATAAAATGGTTATTTCGTCCATTGCGGTTGAGATACTGAATACGCCCCTTTATTACGATTCCCATTGGTTTAAAATATCCATGACGTCAGATAACGATTTACCCATCTCACATCGTATTGAGACAGCATTGTCAACCATACTTTTCAATGAATTTGCTGACTGCCTTTTAATCATATTCTTCGAGGGGCAGCAAAGAAGGCGAAGTTCACCATCTAATGTTTGAGAATGTTGTCGAATTACATTTTGTTTATAAAACAGTTTTTTATATGAGAAGCAAAACGTCAGTTTGAGAAGCCATTTTCTTTTGATTGAAGTCATTTACTAATGGACAATAGAACAACAGAAAAAGCAACATGAAAAAAAACATGACAAAACATCCTGTGTATGGTTAGTTTAAATTGGCAAGGAAGATATAAATTTTTAAAAATTTCATTCACTAATAGAATTTTAAATTAATAATTGTAATATTTTTAAACAATCTCTTTTGCTTAATCAGACCATTTTTATTTCTTTTTTACCTGAGCAAAAAGTTGTGATGTAGTTTTAAGTATAAAATATTTGAAATACGTTTCATTAATCAATAAACTGTGTGAATTTGTCTGAGTAGAAATCCAGATATAAATAGACATAAAAACGTGAAATTAGTAAATAGTACACGGAAAAACAGTTAAGTCTTGAAATAAATATGCATTGAATGGATCTATAAGCGTAAATGTCAAATATTAAATTCTTCATATTTAATTAAAGTCCAAAGAATATGACTTCATTTTTCGTTTTTAGTTTATGCTCTGCAATTGACGTTAAAATTAGTATTTAATTGACGTTAAAAATAATTGCACAAATGAGATGCATACCGATGTATGAAAGTTCCCATACTTTAAGAGAACAAATTTTAATTTTCCATCTAAAATTGAATAAAAATACTATTAATTCCCCATTTGTGCTTTGCAATAATAAAGGAATAATGTGTCATAAAGTATCTGAATGAACAATTTAATCAAAAGTTTACTAAATTAAAAATTATATTATTTTAATTTCCATATTAATGGAAAATTGTGTTAGAAGATTTTTCTTGTTCCATAAAAAAACAGATTTAGCACAATTTTCAAAGTAAATTATGTAAAACTACATGAAATTATCAACTATATCAATTATATAAAATCCTAATTCGTTCATTAAAATAAAATAAATAGTTCCAATCAAGATTTCCTAAGCATCATTGTCAATATGACATTTTTAAATTTTGAGATTTTTATAAGTAAAAACAGCTTAATTTAGTTACCTTTTAAATATATCACCACACGAATTTATAGTTTACTTCTTTGTGGATTTATAACATCAATATAATGAAATAAGTGATCATCGGTATCTTTACATTTAAATATGTTTCATTTTCATTTGAAAATGTTTTGTGATGTATAACACTTGTATACGCGCATACTTATTGCTGGTTTTATGTCAATATATTTAACAAAAGAAAACAAAATTCTTATTCCAATCTAGCGTTTTAAACGGTCTAATTAGCCCTCGTGTGCAAAACATGACCGTTGAGCGACAAACAAACCAAACTAGCGTTTTAAATTTAAAATGATTAATGAGACTTTAATCTCTCTTCTTTCATTAAGATAAATATTTATTTGCAGTTAGTATTCTTCGTAGAAGGAGTTAAGGATTAAATTCATTAAAAGATTATTTCTTTAACCAGTATTTTAACTATATGACAGTTTCAAAAAACTTAGTTTGACTTACCATAATGGGATTTCGAAATACTTACTTCGTGTTTATTTGATCCTATTAAAGAATTTAAAAATTTAATGTTGAAAATGCTTTGAAATTATCATTTTCTGAAGGCTACAGGAAATTTAAATGAAGGCAAGGTTAATTTATACATAAAACATTCTCATTATTATACAAGTATTATTTTTTATCTTACAAATAAGGAAAAAAATTTTGAAAATAAAATAAATATTTAATTACATTAAAAATTTCTTGCTTAGGAAAAAGATAATATGAAAAAATATTTTGTAGTATTTTTAAATTACCCCAAATAAATAACTTTATGATACTCAACACTTTTTGTATTTAAGAATCATTATTTTTTTTTCACTTAAAAATAACTAAATTAAAAAATAAAAATAAGAAAAACAATGAGTCATTTTCTAAGAAAAAATTAACTTCAAAAAAAGGTGCAGTTAAATATTTATTCACGTTAAAGAAAGAAAATAATCTAGTTAACAAAGATTGAAAAATCGTAATACTATAAAGATGTTAAATATCGTAACAAAATTAATTTCTCTACACTATATTTAAGTAAATTTATGTAAAAAAATTAAGGTAACAATACAATATTTTCTTAAGTGACGTAAAATAATCAAGTGTAACAACAGAATATTTTCTTCACAAGTTGTTTTCTTATAGTCATCAACTGGAATTGTGTTTCTGAACAGGTTTTCAGTATAGGTTATAATACAAATTTCCCATAAATACCTTGATAAAACCTTATTGCGGTACATCATTTTTTATCATTTTAATATCATTGGCTTAATTTTTTAATGTTAAGTTCCCTCTCATTCCTAGATATAGTAACATTTCGGAGGTCCGAGGTTCGGTCGGTTTGGTTTGTTTGTTCCTCAATGGTCATTTTTTGCACACGAGGGCTAATTAGACCGGGACTTACGGCTTAATGTGGATTCCGAACCACTACAAACATCCATGCCCAAGGTGGGATTCGAACCCACGAACTGTTGAACCGAAGGCAAGAGCGCTAACCATTCGGCTGCCAGCTCGGCGACCGAGGTTCGGTCCTCGGGCTGGTCAAGTTAAGCCTTTAATATATTCAGCTAGGTCAAAAAAAACTGAGTACCAAACATCCTTGGAAATAAACACTGGGGTTTTCAAGACCAGCTAAAATAGTTATGTTTCCTAACCTAGTGCGCATATGTGTATTCTCTGTCAAGAATACACATATGCGCACTGTAGGTCTTGGCTATATAGGGCTGTCGTGCGTATATATATATATATATATATATATATATATATATATATATATATATATATATATATATATATATATATATATATATGTGTGTGTGTGTGTGTGAAAATCGTACACTTGACAGACGATGGCTTTCTGTTTCGTTGTGTACGGATGTGGGAGACGGAGGAGGCGGAGAAGGAGTGTGTTGGAGCAAAAAGGAACGTTGTTCTTGAAAACACGACGAGTGGTAGCGGAGGTGCCGTTTCTAGGCAGGGGAAAGTTTTTGTATTTCAAATGATGTAAAAAGGAACTATTTAAAATTATGTTAGTGTCTGTAGTTAATGTTATGTGTTTTTTTGTGTAAAATAAATGTGTAGTAAAAACCCAAGATCTTTCGTATTACTGAACGATCCTGGAAACGACAGGTTCGTGGAAACAATCACATTGGCGCTGACTCCAGGATGTGTTCCGGATTAATACGAAATGATGGGATGCTAATGATGGAGTATATACAAAGTCGTGAGTCTGTATATTTTGATTGCTTCTCATTCCATTAAGAGCCAATATTTGTTTTAATTATGTATGGTTTAAGGGAACTTTTGTTTTAGAATTTTCTTAAATTTCTTTGTAGGGTTTTGTTTAAGAAGTAAATATAATTAATAAAAACTGTTTAAATGTTTGAAATATCAAGATAAAAATAAATGTGCATAATGTTTAATTTAATTGAGAAAATATTTAAGTTTCGATATTAATTTTGAAATATTATGGGTTATTGATATTTGTTCATAATTATTCAGAAAAGTTTTTTTTTCCTCTAACTGGTGATATTGTTAAAAATATATATAAATAATTTTGATTTATTAAGGAAAAATATTTTTGGTATAATCTTTTTATTAAAACAAATTTATAATAATGATGTTGTTGATAATAATAATGATGTTATTGTTGCTAATTATCAATTTCTTCAGTTATGTGCATTAATTTAAAAGATGCTGTATTATTCAATAGTAAATTGTTGAAACGTATGTTTGGTTTAATATGATATAATAGGATATAAATCTTTTTGTTTGGAATTTTCATTATCATTTTGTTGTTTATTATGTAAATGATATAAGTTTATGGAATAAGAAACTATTTCAAGAAAGTTTAAATGCTTTTAAAATGTTTATTGTTTTGTATTATCAAATAACGTGTTCAGAACTATTCAGTATTATAAGGTATATTAATTATTTACTATGATTGTATTTAATATTTATGTAAAGTAACCTAGATTTTAAATTTTGATTCAAAACCGAAAGTGTGAAACATTTTGAAGAGGGGAAGTTTTGAATTATTTTATATTTCGAAAGTAATTGTGCTTGCAACTACTGAATAGATTTTTGGTTATTTCGATAGCTCTGCTTCATATTATTTTAAGGTAAAATAGTATATACAAATAGTGATGAACATAAATATTACTAAAAATTATTTAATTTTTTTTATTGACTTAAGTTGTTATGCTTAATGATCTGCTGCGATAAGGATTTATTTAAATTGAAATGCTTAAACTGGTATTATGATTCATATATGCAATTTTTTTTAGCTTGATTTAAATTGTTTTCATTCATTAATGTGTATTATATAATTGAAGTTTTATATATATTAAGTGTATTACAGTGTGTTGAATTGAAAATCGAAACTATAAATTTTTAAATTAAGTATTAAAATAAATTTAATTTTTTTTGTGCACTAAGTAAACGAAAGTGTTTTATTGATAAAAAAAAAGATGATTTGTAGGATTTTAAATGTTTAATTTTGAATAATTGATAGTTAAACGTTTGGTAATTTGCGATAACATTAGTTGTTAAAATGGCTTTCGCATTCTTGGGTAAAGCTCGGAAGGAGGATCTGTTAATGTTGGCTAGTGAGTTAGGAGAACAGATTCCTCCGGACGCAAAAATAATAGATTTAAAAAATGTGATTACACAATCTAAACATTTTGAAGAGTCATTTGTTCGAGAATTAATAAATACAATAATTTCCGATCGGATAGAGAGAGAGAAAGCCAAAGAAAGGCAACGTGAATTAGAACGAGAAGAAAGGCAACGTGAATTAGAACGAGAAGAAAGGCAACGTGAGCATGAAATTAAAATGCGTGAATTAGAATTAAAAGAAAGGGAAGATGAGAGCAATTCAGGAAGCACTGTCGAATATGGGCGAGATAAATTAGGAAACGCATTTCTAGGTTATTTAAATATAATGAAAGGGGTAATTTTAGATCCCCCGGAACGAGCAGAAGAATGGCCATTCTTTTTCCATCATGCCGAAAGGATGTTCAAGCTTTATGAAGTACCCGAGCAGTATGAAGGGAAAATTATTTTACAGTGTTTAAAGGGTCGTGCTAAAGGAATAAATGCTATGTTGTCTGAAGAAGATTTAGATCAGTATGACAAAATCAAAAATTTCATTTTAAGGGAACATAGAATAACCCCCTTACAACACAAGAAGAATTTTGATTCTTGTTATAAATTACACAATGAAAGTTATGCTCAGTATGCGTCCCGGGTGGAAGCTGCATTAGAACTGTATTTAAAATCAAGAGATGTAGAAACATTTGCTAAACTTAAAGAGCTTATTGTAGCTGATAAAATAAAAGAAACTTTACCTACTCATGTAAGGTCCCAAATATTTTTGAAAGAGACTGAAAATTGGCTTCCAGTCCCTGAATTGGTGAGGGAAATTGATAATTTCTTAGTTTCGATACCAAAAGGTTTCACAAATAATCCCCACAACTATACCAAATTTATTCCCGGCCCACATGGGACAAAACAGAACGAAACTGTAAGGAAACCTTTTTCAGCTGAAGTTAGAAATAAAAGTTTTTTTGAAAGGAAAGAATATTGTAATTATCAAAAGAACCCAGATCCACGACCACAGAATCGTTTCGGAAATAACACGGCGAGTTGCGCTCCAGGTAAAAAGGTATTAAAGTGTTACAAATGTCAAGAAGAGGGTCATTTGAAGAAATTTTGCCCACAAATGAATACAGTATCTCAAGTTTCTAATAGAAGTGAAACTGAAGTAAGCAAGAAAGGGTTAAATGAACTTTGCATTAAAATAGGTAATGCAAGTTTCGATTGGGAAATTCCAATCAGTGAAAATGATGGTGAGCTTTTACGAGTTGATTTAAATATAGGAGATAATAAGTTTCAAGGAATCATTGATAGTGGTGCGGAAATTACAGTACTGCGGAAGTCAGTGGTGCCAGAAGAAATGTTGCAGTCAAGTGGGAAAATTTACTTGAGGCCTGCAATTGGATCTCCGGTTGAAGGAAAGCTTGTTTCTGTTCCACTTAGTCTTTGGTCAGCAGATGATGATATCAGGCCGTATATCATGGTGCATGCTGCGGTTGTTGAAGGATTGCATGAACAAGCTTTGATCACTCCTAGAGTTTTCAGTTTGTTGAAAGAACAAAGAAGAAAATATCTCGGAGAGGAAATAAAAAATATCCACGGGAAAGAAATAGTTTCGAATACTTTCAATGTGGAGGGAAGGAAAATAGAAGCTCACAAGGAAATAGAAGCAAATCAAGGAACACTTGATTTAGAAAATTCTGAAGTAGAGGTTTCGACTACTCCAGTGGAAAATAGCTTGTTAAATGAAGAAATAATCGCTATTAAGGATGAAGAAAATAATACTCCAATTTCGCAAGCAAAGATATTAAGAAATGAACAGTTGTCCTGCGCTACATTAAATCGGTGTTTTGAAGATGCCAGACAGCGTAAGAACAATTACTGGCTGGAATCAGATTTACTGTACCACACAGGCAATGTGGCAGGACAGAAATATGTACAGCTTGTAGTTCCTGATTGCAGGAGAAAAGAAATTTTAAAATTGGCTCATGAAACACCAACAGGAGGACATCTTGCCTCTAGAAAAACCAAGGAAAGAATTGCAATGTCTTTTTGGTGGGAAGGTATGCCAAAAGATGTCAAACGTTGGTGTGAATCTTGCCACGATTGTCAATTGCGGAGGAAAACCAAACTGAAAGACAGAGGACCTATAGAAGCTGTTGGTAGACCAGAACTACCCTTTCAAGTAGTGAACGCTGACATTTTAGGGCCTATTGAACCTAAATCTTCTAGGGGACATCAGTATGTATTGTGTGTTATGGATCAGCACAGTCGGTGGCCAGAGGCAATTCCTATTAAATCTTTGACTGCAAAAGCGACGTGCGATGCTTTTATGGAAATTTTTATGAGGACTGGCATTCCTCGAATCATTGCTATGGACAATGGAACAAATTTTGCTGCCAAGTTAACGCAAGAATTTCTTAAAAGATTAGGGACTGTACCAAAATTCTCTACACCAGGTTACCCACAGAGTAACGGATTAATAGAAAGATGGATTGGCACAATGAAGTCAATGTTACATCATGCTATAAGGTCGCAAGGTAGAGGATGGGACAAACAGCTGCCTTTTCTCTTATGGGCATATCGTGAAGTGCCAAACGCTACTACTGGGGTCTCACCATATCTACTAGTTCATGGACGCCCCCAGTTGGACCTTTAGCAATTTTAAAATCTACATGGGAAGATGAAGTTGTTTTACCTCAAGGTATTGGTGAATCAATCTCTGATTATCTTCAGAAGGTTCGAAGTAGGTTGCAGGAAGCTGTGGAATACGCTGATGAGCATACTAAAAATCAACAGGAGAGATATGTACATTATCATAATTTGAGATCCAAATCAAAAGAATTATCTATTGGAGATGAAGTTATTGTGTTGATTCCAGACTCTACAAACAAACTTTGTTCTAGGTGGAAAGGTCCAGGAGAAATTGTAGAACAAAAATCACCACATTCTTATGCAGTTAAGCTACCGGATGGAAGCATCCGTCATCTGCATCAGAATAAGCTAAGGAAATATATCCAACCGATGAATACGGTGGGTATAATATATGAAGCTGATGAAGATTTTGGGGAAGTTCAACCTGTACCTCTAGGAGGCCTTGGAGAAATAAAGGACTGTTGGAAACAGCTAGAAGAAAAGACAGAATTGTCAAATCTATCTCCGAAGCAAAAGACTCAGCTTTTAACAATTCTCAAAGACTACAGAGTCGTTTTCAATGGTGAATTAAAACGAGCTAAGGTACAACCGCATAAAATAACATTAAAAACTGGAATCGAAAGGAAACAGCCTCATATTTACCGAATACCGGAATCACTAAAACCTCAGGTGGAAAATCAAATAAAGGAACTATTAAACAAGGATTTAATAGAACCATCTTCTGCAGAAATTGTTTATCCTCTTGTATGTGTCGCAAAGAAAGACGGAACGATTCGACTATGTGTCGATTATCGGGGACTAAATTCTGAATCTAAAATAGCTCCATTTCCAATGCAAAATTCAGAAGAATTACGATTCAAAGCTGGTGCGGCAAAGTATCTATCAACTCTAGACATCCTTAAAGGTTATTGGGAAATTCCATTGGATCAAGATAGTCGAGAATTAACAAGTTTCGTTTCACCTAAGGGACAGTATCAGTGGAAAGTAATGCCATTTGGACTTGCAGGTGCTCCAGCTACTTTTCAGAAAATTATGAATCAGATCCTAAGACCTCATAATGATTTTGTTGAAAGTTTCCTGGATGATATCATAATTTATTCATCTAGTTGGGAAGAACATTTGAACCATCTAAGAACGGTTTTGGAAACATTAAAGCAGTGCAATTTTAGCGCAAATTTAGCAAAATGCACATTTGCTAGATCAAAGGTAAAATACTTAGGTCATGTAGTTGGATCAGGAGAGCATGGGCCCGATCCGGATAAAATTGCAGCTATCAAAAACTTAAAATCGCCAAGAACAAAGAAAGCCTTAAGATCGATATTAGGACTGTTTAACTATTATAGGGAATATGTGCCTCATTATGCAAACATTGCTAAGCCATTAACAGATCTGACCAGAAAATCTGTACCAAATGATATCCCTTGGTCTGAAGAGACAGAAAGGGCTTTCATCTCATTGAAAGATAGTTTATGTGCTGTCACTTCATTGTCAACCCCTGATCTAAATAATCAATTTGAACTCCACACAGATGCTTCGGTTACTGGCATTGGAGCATGTTTAATGCAGAGAGACACAGATGGAAATCCTAAGCCTATAACCTTCGCCAGTCAGAAATTAACTCCAGCGCAGACTAAGTGGAGTACCATTGAGAGAGAAGCATATGCTGTGATATGGGCTCTTGGTAAGTTTGAAGCATGGACTTACGGAACTGCCATAAATTTATTCACAGATCACAATCCTCTGAAATACCTTACGGAAAGCATCCCGAAGAATGCCAGATTACAGAGATGGTCACTGGCTCTCTCTCGCTATCAGGTCACAATAGCTCATAAGCCCGGTAATAATAATGTTATCGCAGATGCCTTATCAAGGGTTTATGAGGATGATTAATTTTTTTATTTCTTTTATTATAAATCTAGCATAAGAAATAGTAAAATATTTCTGACATATTATAATATTCATATTTAACTTTATATAAGATATTGTAGTTATTTCGATTTGTTTTGGTTGTTAATTTTCATAAGGTTGTGTTAAAACTATTTGCATAGTTATTTTTTTAATGTTAATATTGATTCTTATTTTCTTACATTATAATATTGTGTTGTAATCAATATAATGGATATAGCAGTAGTATAGGCTATTTTCCTTTAAAGATAATATGAAAGAAATGTGTAAGCTGTAGCATGTCAGCAAATAGATTAATCGTTAAGTTACATTTAGAATTTTGGTATTGTTTGGCTCTTGATGGAATGGTGATGAAAGGTAAAAGAAACATTCTAGGATTCTTCGTAGTTTCCATTTGCGGGACAAGGTCCAGCAATGGAAACTGGAGGGAAGGTGTGAAAATCGTACACTTGACAGACGATGGCTTTCTGTTTCGTTGTGTACGGATGTGGGAGACGGAGGAGGCGGAGAAGGAGTGTGTTGGAGCAAAAAGGAACGTTGTTCTTGAAAACACGACGAGTGGTAGCGGAGGTGCCGTTTCCAGGCAGGGGAAAGTTCTTGTATTTCAAATGATGTAAAAAGGAACCATTTAAAATTATGTTAGTGTCTGTAGTTAATGTTATGTGTTTTTTTTGTGTAAAATAAATGTGTAGTAAAAACCCAAGATCTTTCGTATTACTGAACGATCCTGGAAACGACAGGTTCGTGGAAACAATCACAATATATGTACGAGGTTTGTCCGGAAAATACGTATAAAAAATGAATAATAACTTTATTTTACAATTATTCAGGTATTACAATATGGTCTCCTTCAAAGTACTCACCCTGAGACGAGATACACTTCTGCCAACGCCGGCCACTGTTGATAACATTGATGAAAGTCTTCAGTTGTGGTGCTGTTCAGTTGCCCTGTCGTTTCTGCCTTGATGCCTACCCTATCTCCCAAGTGCCGCCCCCGAAGCACCATTTTGCATTTAGGGAACAAGAAGAAGTCACAAGGGGTTAAATCGGGTGAATAAGGTGGGTGGTCTGTAACCGTGATTGAGCTTCGGGCCAAAAGGTCACGCACAATGAGCGACGTGAGATCGGCGCATTGTCGTTATGAAGCATCCACTTGCCCCCTTTTGCCAAATCCGGTCGAACTTGGGCTACACGAGCTCTGAGACGTGTCGAAACTTCAACGTAAAAATTTCCGTTCACTCTCTGGCTCTGTTCCTCAATCAGAGAGAGCTGCATGCCGACGGCAAGTGAAAAAGGGTAACTTTCAACAAGCAGCCACACACTCCTATTTACACGCAGAACGGTCTGAATTGAACTGAGAATTGATGGGATTGGTTACAACAGTAGGGCCACCTGGCGGTGACTGTAAACTGTAAAATAAAGTTATTATTCGACTTTTATACGTATTGTCCGGACAAACCTCGTATATATATATATATATATATATATATATATATATATATATATATATATATATATATATATATATATATATATATACATTTGGGGGGATAATAATTTACAACATATGTATAATGAGAAAAAATTAATTTACGAGGAACTGTACAACTATGTACATCGAAGAAAATATGTTCTTACTGATAATAATATGAGTGTTTATATATATACATATATATAGATATATTGAAATAAGAGGAAATTATCTAGAGTACATTTTTTCTTCGTATTCTGCCCTCTGTCTTTAACAATAAATGCTCCATAATCAAGTAGGATGTTTCTAAACTCTGAGTGTCATTTTCTAAGAGTCATTCCTACACAATTTATAGACACAACTTTCTCCAAATATAAGGAAAGCGATCTCAACTTTTCTTCCTCCGAGGTAAATGCCTCCATTCCTCCAGAAAGATAAGTTGTGGCTCTTCTTTCCCATGTTTAGTTTCTACGTCAGTAAATAATTAAAGAAAACAACCGCCGAAGTTTATTTCTAAGTAGTTTTCTTTCAATGTGATGCTATGTGGGAAATATTTCGAAGTATATTTTTATAAAGACAATGTATATCTATCAACCATGTTAGCATAATGCAAAAATTAAGCTTTAATGTAATATTAGCAGTGAAACAGCATTAATGTTGATAATTGTAAATTTTTAAGAAAGTTTGATAAAATTTACATAGAGGTAACCATTTACAGTGAATATCAGGCTAAACCGATTATTTCATTGCTGCGAGAAAAATAATCTTATGTGGAAAAAATAATCTTATGGGAAGTGAAAAACATTTTTTATAGCTATGTATGAGTGTAAGTTTTTAACAGTATATATATATATATATATATATATATATATATATATATATATATATATATTGTACCGAGCTCCACGGGTTCGTGTTGATTGAGAGTTGAATAAAGCGACCACTTAATGAACACAAGACTTTTATTCGTTAAAAACTTCACTAGATAAACAAAATTCCCGCTGTAACAATCACAATTATACAGCTACAATTCGTCAGGTACAATAAGAAATAGCTTCCAATCACAGGTCTCAAATACCTCAGACAGAGAACAACTAGCAGTCACAACTAATCGTCTTCACTCACTGACTGTCTTCACAAAACTCTCTCTTCCATGTCGGGCTGCGGTATTTATACCTGACTTGGCGGAGAAATCTACCAATTTCGCCAAGGTTCTGGAAGCTTCTAGGCTATCTCGAAAAGTATTGGTCCTAGAGCTTAGGTGATGGATGTTTCCAGAAGTATCGATTTCTCGCCAACCGTCGCCAAGTCGCCAAGAATCTCGCCAACTGTCGCCAAGTCGCCAAATTATTAGGAAATCCGCTTTTAAAAGTACAACACGTCTAAATACCGCAATTTTTGCCCAAAATGTGAGAATTTCTGATCTGTCTGAGATATTTTACGACAAATATAATCATTATTTACAAATTTGTAACATTGCCCCCTCTCAAGGACTGCACGTCCCGGGCAGTACAATCCCCTGATAGGAGGCCAAATTTAATATAAAAGAATTTACATTTCAAGAGGATACAGAGCACATTACATACACAAGCAACTAAAAATACAAGAAAATAGAAAAGATTAAAATTATCTATACTATTTACAAACAGACCATGGTCTACTGATTTTTACTCTACATTACGATAAGGAGCTAATCTATCATAATGTACTACCTTTGGTTTTGAAGCAGATGATTTTCTTATACGAACCACGACGTCGTTCAGTCTTTTTAGGACTGTGTAGGGACCTTCCCAGTTGGCTTGCAACTTTGGAGAAAGTCCTTTACGTCGAATCGGGTTCCACAACCAAACTTTGTCACCTTCTTGGAATTCATGTCCCGTCGCTCTTGTGTCATACCTTGTCTTCATTCTTTCGGTCGTCAGGTTGATTCGGTCTCGAGCGAAGTTATGGACATCTTCAAGACGTGCCTGAAGGTCTCGAAGGTATTCCTCTGGCGATGAAGATGTATCCGGTGGATGACCAAACTGAAGATCACAAGGGAGACGAAGTTCGCGACCAAAGAGCATCTGTGAAGGAGTATATCCGGTAGTCTCATGGACAGCACTGCGATATGCAAGAAGAAACAGCGGTAGCTTCAAATCCCAATCTTGCTGATTTCTGGAAACCATAAGGGAGAGGTTATTCAAGATGGTTCTGTTAAACCTCTCTACCATGCCGTCCGATTGTGGGTGTAGTGGCGTGGTCTGCGTCTTGTCTATTCCGAGAATTTGACACATTCCTTTAAACACAACAGAGGTGAAATTTGTCCCTTGATCAGAATGAATTTGTAAGGGTGTACCGAATCTGGAAACCCATTGTTGCACTAGAACCTCGGCTACTGTAGTCGCCTCTTGATCGGGAATTGCAAACGCTTCAGGCCACTTAGTAAAGTAGTCCATGACAACTAGTATGTATTTGTTGCCATTTGAGGATCGTGGTAAAGGACCCAAAATGTCCAATGCTATCCTCTCAAAAGGTGCTCCTACGTTGTACCGCTGCAACCTTCCTCGGCTACGTTTCTTCGGTCCTTTACGTGCCGCACAGTCATCACAAGATTGGCACCATTTCTCTACATCTTGTCTCGTTTTGCTCCAATAGAAGCGTTCTCGAACTTTCTGTAGAGTTTTCATTACTCCGAAGTGGCCTCCAGTTGAGCTACTGTGCAATTCTTTCAAAACATCTGAAATTCTTGATTTTGGAAGAACAAGCTGCCATTTGAAATTACGTCCATCATCGGACTCCCATTTCCTGTATAAGACACCATTTCTTATATGGAGTGAGTCCCAAAGAGCCCAATATTGCTTAGTAGCAGGACTGTAGGTGGAGATATCCTGCCAGTTTGGTCTCATACTAGAAGATTCTTTCAATTCAAGAATTGGATTTATATCTGGGTCTTCTTTTTGGGCTTCCCTAAGTCCTTCATCACTCCATGGGTCTGGTTTTGATGGAGGTGAAACAGTAACTTGGCGTACCGAAGTATTTATCAGCTGATAGTTCTTCTCTACTCTAGAACAATATCGGCAGCTTTCATTACACGGCTTCCTTGATAGTGCATCAGCATTTCC
This sequence comes from Latrodectus hesperus, assembly GCA_037975125.1. Lineage (NCBI taxonomy): Eukaryota > Metazoa > Arthropoda > Arachnida > Araneae > Theridiidae > Latrodectus > Latrodectus hesperus. The sequence continues at coordinate 23,355,188 of CM075860.1, forward strand.
ATGAAGAGTTCCTTTGCGTTGACGTATTTCCATTTTAGGAATTCCACCATCTTTTGTTTTCGGACAGTATCTACGTACGTGTCCGACTCCACCGCAAGTCCAACACTGAACTTTCGTGTTTCTGCCACCTTTACTCAATTCTAAGCTACGTAATTTTCGCCGCAAATCTTCAATTTGCTTTCTTAGATCATAGTTCGTATCAGTAGCAGAGACGGCTCTGATTGAGTGCTGGTCTTTACGCGCGGCCTGCTGGGCAGCCTCTATCTTATGTGCGTATACTAGGGCAGATCCAATATCTTTGACATCGGCGAGTCTAAGTGTTTTCTGTATCTCCGGATCTCGCACACTATCGATGAAGTGATGGAGAGCCAGATCTTGACGTGTCTCAGCTGGGCAGTCCGAAAATGCTAGATGGGAAAGTCGCTGAATATCGGCAGCCAATTCTTGCAGACTTTCACCCGCTTTTTGATAGCGGGACTTTAACTGTAGTCTGCTATATACTTTAGTGCACTTATCTCCAAACCGCAACTCAAGCGCACTCGATAGGGCTTGGAAATTGTGCCTCTGCTCCTCCGGAAGCGTCTCGAGGATGTCAGCCGCGTCTCCTCTTAACGAAGCCGCCAGGTGAAAAGCTTGGGCTCGGGGATTCCATCCATTAGCTTCCGCTACCATCATAAACTGGGTCTTGTATACTTGCCAGGATGATTTCCCATCAAATGTTGAGAGTTTAATATTGGCTAGGGGAGGCACAAATGCCACGTTGGGTTCCTCATGTTTGTTTGACATTTGCTTCTCCAAGCTTTCAATCTTCTTATTCATATTGTCTAATGCTTCTTTAACTTTCTTCTCTGTCTTCAAAACTTTAGTTTCAACTGAAGTTACCTTATCATCCATTGCATTCATCTTCTCCTGAATGATGTTGTAGAATTCTTCTTTAACACTTACAATGTCCTTCTTAAGTTCCTTTTTAAGCTCCTCCTGTCCAGATTTTATCTCTTTCATCACCTCGGTTTTAATCTCTTCTTGTCCAGCTTTCATCTCTTCTTGTCTAGCTTTCATCGCTTCTTGTCCATCTTTCATCTCCTCCTGTCCAGATTTTATCTCTTTCATCATCTCGGTTTTAATCTCTTCTTGTCCAGCTTTCATCTCTTCTTGTCTAGCTTTCATCTCTTCTTGTCCAGCTTTCATCTCTTCTTGTCCAGCTTTCATCTCAGCCATCTGCTCCGCTAATTTTTCGAGAAGACTTTTCATTAAATCCATATCCATTTTTCTTGTGACACGCTGCATCAACTCTTCAATCCCACTTCTGACACCAGTTGTACCGAGCTCCACGGGTTCGTGTTGATTGAGAGTTGAATAAAGCGACCACTTAATGAACACAAGACTTTTATTCGTTAAAAATTTCACTAGATAAACAAAATTCCCGCTGTAACAATCACAATTATACAGCTACAATTCGTCAGATACAATAAGAAATAGCTTCCAATCACAGGTCTCAAATACCTCAGACAGAGAACAACTAGCAGTCACAACTAATCGTCTTCACTCACTGACTGTCTTCACAAAACTCTCTCTTCCATGTCGGG